>MINK01187805.1:12394-26957 GCA_001735545.1 Phormia regina
AAAAAAGTTCTTATAGTGATTGATCAAATATTGGACTAGTCTGACAACAATTTTATTGGCATCTAAATAAATTGTGAAATAATGTTAACAATTTAGACAAAGAAAATATATGCAATTTTAGGTTTTTATTATTTTAAATACATGTCAACTATTGACATTATTTTCTTCATTGGTTCGATATTTTAAATAATTGCTTAAAAATAATTTTTAAGCAATTCTATGAAAATTATATATTTAAAAAATTCTCTCTTAAAAAAAAAAAAATATATTTTCATTTTCCAACTTCCTTCTTATCTGACCTAAATATTAATTTACATTACAACTAAATGTATTTAGTGTATTGAACTTTCAACTATAAAACTGATTTCATTATACCCCAATTTTAGACATTTGATACTTTGTCCACAGTCTACCACAAAAAAAAAAACTCATGAAGACAAACAAACAAATCAGACTCTATCGCCAAGGAAATAATATCAATTTCTTTATTGACTCGTGTTCTATAGTTGACATCATCCAAAAATCAACAGCAACAAAAAACAATCAACAACCCTACCCTGTATTCAATATATTGGTATCATCATCTTATCTGTGGCCTGTATGTATGATTTCACACAACTTGCCACTGATTTTCACTAAAATTTCAATATACCCAACTCAGTTTTAATATTTTAATCTTAAATACAATGATTTTTTTTAGTTTTATTTAGATTTTTTTTCTTTTTTTTTGACGTTCATTGGTCAGTGACAAAGTGAATTTGTTGTTGACTGTGTTTTGTATCTCTCTGTCTCTCTGCCTGTCTGTTGGTCTGTCTTAGTTTTTTCTTGTTATCTTTGTATGTTTTGTAATAAAAATATGTAATAAAATCGATTTTAATATTCACGATTTTCATAAATTTATTAATTTTATCACAATTTTTAACTTTAAATTGACAAGAAGTGTTTTTTTTTTTTTTGTTCTTTTTTGTCATTTAAATGTTTACTTTTTTTAAACATAAAATGTAGGATTTCCTTGAATCTGGATTATTATTATTATTATTTTTGTAAAGGGTATTAAAAATATTAAATATATTTTTTTAAGAAACTTAAACAATTGTTAAGGTTTTAAGTATATTTAAGTTGAATTTTAAATCACTAAATAAAATGTTAGTAGTTAAAATTTATAGGAAATAAAATTGGTAATATTTAAATAGTACAGTCAACAATAAAAGTCATCGTATATTTAATAATAGTCATTTATAATTTTTGTCTATATATTAAAAACTATTTAAGGAATTTTTTTAATTATCGTAATAAAAATTCTAAATAAATTCCTTTTGACTCTAGCATTTATATTGAATCTCAAGTTTGCTCTGGTCTTGACTATATTTCTTTCTCGATCGCAAAATAAATCCCTTTCTTTCTTCACAACAAAAAGTTATTTATGATTTAACCATAATTTTAAAGAATTTATTCCTACGACTTTTAGTTATTCTGTTACCTGTTAACCACAAACGCTTCAGTTAACACAGAACGACGCAAAATCTTTGCAACATTATTTTCTGTGTCACACTCAATTAATATGTGTGTGCGCGCATAAAGAACCAAAAAAAAAAAAACATTTATAGAAGAGATGATGCACGACACAACGTAGGCAGCTTTTCAAGAACAACAAAAAAAACTTAAATGCAAAAAACACGCGTATGTTGCCACAAATAAGCGACAAATACAACAACAACAACAAAAAGGTGCAATGTGGGCAGCTTGCACACTTTTCAAATAAACAACAACAACAACAGCACGCAAAAAAAACTAAACCTCAAAAGAGTTCTGAAAAAAAAGAGAATTTATGGTTTTGAAATAAATGTATTTACGTATTTATAACACAAACAGAATTTAAATGAATGAATTCTCTATAAAATAAAAATTAAAATTTTATGATTTTTAAGTTTAAACAAAATTTTGAAAGAAAATTTGCGCTATAATTGCTTTTTAAAGTAATTTTACGACAATTTTTTATAGAGAATTTACGATAGATGTTATTTTTTGTAATTTTTTTTTATAAAACTTTTTTCCTTTCATGAAAAATTTCGTCGATTTTTTATAGAAACTTTTTGTTATAGAAAATCTTCCTTAGATTTTTTTATAAAAAAATTTTCTTAGATATTTTTTTTATAAAAATTTTCGTTAGATTTTCTTTCACTATAGAAAATTCTCGTTATTTTCTTTTTTATAGAATATTTTCCTTGAATTCTCTTTTTTTATAGAAAATTTTCGTTAAATTTTTTTTATAGAAAATTTTCGTAAAATTTTTTTTATAGAAAATTTTCGTAAAATTTTTTTTATAGAAAAGTTTTCGTTAAATTTTTTTATAGAAAATTTTCGTTAAATATTCTTTTTATAGAAAATTTTCGTTAAATATTCTTTTTATAGAAAATTTTCGTTAAAGATTCTTTTTATAGAAAATTTTCGTTAAATATTCTTTTTATAGAAAATTTTCGTTAAATTTCCTCTTTATAGAAAATTTTCGTTAAATTTCCTTTATATAGAAAATCTTCGTTAAATTTCCTTTTTATAGAAAATTGTCGTTAAATTTTCCTCTTTATAGAAAACTTTCGTTAAATTTCCTTTTTATAGAAAATTTTCGTTAAATATTCTTTTTATAGAAAATTTTCGTTAAATATTCTTATAGGAAATTTTTGTTAAATATTCTTTTTATAGAAAATTTTCGTTAGATTTTCTTTTTAATGAAAATTTTCGTGAGGTTTTCTTTTTATAGAAAATTTTCGTGAGATTTTCTTTTTATAGAAAATTTTCGTGAGATTTTCATTTTATAGAATATTTTCGTTGAATTTTCTTTTTTCTAGAAAATTTTTCCTTAATTTTATTTTTTCAGATAAACTTTTCGTTAATTTTTTTTATACAAAGTTTTCATAAAATTTTTTATAGAAAATGTTCGTTAAATTTTTTTATAGAAAATTTTTGTTAATTTTTTATTAAAGAAAATTTTCGTTAGATTTTTTTATAAAAAAATTTCGTTAGGTTTTCTTTTTATAGAATATCTTCGTTGAATTCTCTTATTTTCTAGAAAAATTTCCATTAATTTTCTCTTCTTTTATAGAAAAATTTCGTTGAATTCTCTTTTTTTACAGAAATTTTCGTTATAGAAAATTTTCGTTAAATTTTCGTTATAGAAAATGTTCGTTAAATTTTTTTTATAGAAAATTTTCGTTAAATTTTTTTATAGAAAATTTTCGTTCAATCTTTTTATAGATGATTTTAGTTTAATTTTCCTTTTTATAGAAAATTTTCGTTGAGTTTTCTTTTTTATAGAAAATTTTCGTTGAATTTTCTATTTTTATATAAAATTTTCGCTGGATTTTCTTTTTTATAGAAAATTTTCGTTAAATTTTCTTTTTTTATAGAAAATTGTCGTTCTCTTTTTTATAGAAAATTTTCGTTTTTTTTTTATAGAAAATTTTCGTTGAATTTTGGCTTTTTTATAGAATATTTTCATTATATTCTCTTTTTGATGGAAAATTTTGGTTAAATTTTTTATATAAAATTATTCTACAAATTTTCAAAATAAAATTTATAAAAATTATATTTATCAAGTATTTAAAAGAACAATTTATTTATTTATTTATTTTTCTTTTTTTTTTTTTTTGCAGCAAAAGAAGTAATTCCTTTACATTCCTTTTATAACCTATCGACCACAAAACATTCACTTTATAATAAAAGTTTACATTGGTGTGTCTTTCGGTCGGTAGATCAGACTTTTGGAGCTGTAAATACAAAAAAAAAGAAACAACTAAAAAAATATATATATTTTCCTTTTCGGATTCATATAATGATTCAGTTTATTGTCGGTCGGTCTGTCTGTCCATCCCACGTTTTATGATCGTCGATCGCTGCTTTATAGACCAACTATACATTAAAGATCCCTCATTCTTCTGCGCCTTCCTCAACTGCATTTATATGCCGCAAATATTGTTGGCCACAATAACAAAACAAAACAAAAACAAAAAAACAAATAAGCAGCAACGTTTACGTTTATATAAGCGGTATTAGCGTTTGATCTTGTTATTGTTGTTGTAGTTGTTTGGTTGATGGCTTGTCTTATTTATGCTAGAATACCGAATGAATGACTAAATGACGGAATGAAGTAAAGTCTGTCCTCATGTCTGTTTGACTAGCTAGTTGTATAAACGTAAAGAATATGACTAAAATAAGAATGAAAAAAAAAAACAAAAAAAGAACATTGCGGCGGTTTAAGACTTTTGTTACCATTTTAATTTATTTTTCTTGTACGTTCCAAACATTAACACTTCAAATAAATTTTAAAATAAATAACAGTTTCGAAAAAACACACGCATTTTAAAAGAAAAATCCTCAAAAATTTAATACTCACTCAAGGGGGGGAAATGAAAAAAGCTTTTAAATTCAGGTGAGGGATCATTCATTATAAAGAGCTTCCTCTTTCCTTTCTACTTTATACACTAATAATACACTGATTTTCCCAACGTAATTGTCGTTTTACACCTGCATTAATCTTTTGCTTAAGTATTTTGAAAGTCAATATATTTTAATTTATTTTTTACAATAAAATAAAAATAATTAAAACGTTTTGATTAGTTAGCAACATTAGCGCATACACTCCACCTACGTTTTGTAATTTAAATTTTTTGTATTTTATTTGAATTTTTAATTTATTTCCAATTAGAAAAAAGTCTAATATATTTTTTATTATAATTCTTTAAATTATAATATTTAATCAGCTTATGAATATAAAAATTGCATTTATTATTATCAACAAGATGATGATTATTATTTTTTTTATACTCTTACGCTTAAAAGTATTTTACATAAATAAAATATTTTATAAAATGTTTTTTTTTTTATTATTGAATCAGGGTTTTTATTTTAATCCTCTTAAAATTAAATCTAGATACATATGATTTTGGTGTGTAGCAGCAGCTTCTTTTTTTCGTATGGAATTTATGACAGAAAAACCTTTGAAAGGAATATTTATTTTATTTATATAAGAAAATATAGAAAAGATTTTAAATTGACTACTCTATTGAGCCAAGTTGTTAATTCAATACCCTACAGATTTTTAACGATACCGCTTTCCTAAGCTACACTAACACACAAAAATACATTTTAGTGGAAATTGATCGCGAACAGATGAATTGTTTATAATTTTTTTATTTTTATTAAAACTTTGGTTTATTTTAATAGTCTAGACATACGATCGCCCATCTTCTTTCATTTATGACTTTTAGAAATAAATTTATATGAAACTCTGAAAGCTTTCCAAAATATCACATCCCCGAAAGAAATGCGAAAACTTTTTCAGGAATTTATTGGTAGAACTTAAAAATATTTTATTTAATTTGCAGTGATCGTCAAGCATATTTGTTTGCCCATATCTCAGATCACTCATCTCGAACGCCCAAACTTTTCTCATTCAAGTTTTGTTAAAGTCAACATAAAACTCTGAAAGCTCTCCAAAACAATAAATATCCCATAAGAATGAAAAACAAACTAAGAGAATATCAGTATATTGAGTAATAGATAGTGATCTACAAGATCGCCTGACTGATCATACATAAATAAACAACTTTTTAATGATTATATCAAATAGGAGTAGAAAACTCATTCATTAACGACTCTGCACAAGTTTTTGTTAGCGAAGAAAAAAGAAAATCGCTTCATTCCGATTTGATTGCTGCATTTTTATGTCATTCATAAACAAACAATTTATTTAAATTATCAAATAGGAGTGAAAAAGCACTCGCATAAACATCTCAGCAAAATGTCATATAGAATCCAACAAAATAATATTGAATTTGGAATCAACAGATTCAAAGAATTTTATTTATGTGATCCTTACAAGATCGTGTTTCTCTCTTTAAACCTTAATATTTTATTTAAAACGATCCATAGTATATAAACCAGTAATTGACTACAGAATTTGAGACAGGGACATGATTGTGATAATTTACCTCTCGAAAACTATCAAAATTACTATTGTGGGTAATTTCCAATTTTCCCCCGAGATTTGATGGCTTATTTTCTTCTTTCGTTAACGTTTTTAAAGTCATGGAAATATCCCTATATTTTAATGAAAATATTCGAAAAAACTACCACAAATTTATAACTCCAAAATTTTGAATATTTTGGCGACTTTGATCCCAAGCAACGGCGATTATTTTTCATTGTCACAATGGGAATTTACATTTTGAGTAATTTTTATATTCGATACAATCATCTCTATTGATCGCTCCTATCTTTATTGGAGAACAGTAAACAGGAACTTCTCAACAGAGCAGTGTGTACTTAGAATTCTTGACATAAACCTAAAAAAGCTAAAGATCTTAAAAATATTTTATTTGAAAAATATGATCTGGTCAGCAAGATCGCCGTTTTAATCACTCTTAAGTCTTTGCAATTTTAGTTTTTTTAATCACTAACACAGACTCCAAAAAATTAATATGATCAACATAACACTTTCGCTCAAAGTTACGATCCGGAAATGTATTGAGAAGATTTTAAATGATCATAATAATAATAATAATTATACGCAGAAAAAAAACATGGTTACAACATGATCACCACAACTATACAATGATTATATAGCCGTTTTCTCGTTGATTTAAATATACTGTGTTCATGATAGCAATGTTTATGATTCTGTCTAATCATTTAATGATTACCCACAATCAAAATTTTAATATTGTTCACTGAATTATAATATGTATTTAAATATGTTTATATGAAATCATATTTATGAATCATAGAGTCAATTCTACAATTATTTAGTTAATTTTACAATCATTAAGTTAATTTTAAAAATTTTGTTAATTCTACAACCATTTAGCCAATATTTTTATTTGATTTTAGGTCATATTTTGTTTTGCACAACTGTTGAATGTTTATATGTGAAAATGTTTATGTTTTCCTCAAATATAAAATGTTTGTTTTAGACTATAATTTGATTTCACACAACTATTGTATTTTTATCGTTCGCATAAACTATTGTATAAGTTCAGTAGTTTCATAGAAGGCAAACGGTATAGCTGTGTGTTTTTTGGAAAAGTGTTCAATTTATTTGTGTTCTAAGTTTAAAAAATGATAAAAGATGTGAAACAAAACCACAAAATAAAAAAATTATGTCTTGTTCTGAGATATGCAAATTTTAGTGTAATAAAAAACTTATGTCGTAAGTACAGCTCATTTAAAATTTGTTCGTATTCATACATCGCAAAACCCCAATATATATTTTTACGACCAATTTAATTTTTTTCCGAAAGTGATGCCAACAACTTGTGGATAGAAGTAGTGCCACATTATTGTATATTTAAGTGTTTACAATATGAATTAAATGAATTAAATTGTTATGAAAATAACAATTATAAAATATAATATGTAAATAATATTTAAACAATGAATATGTAAATATATGTTAAAAATTAATTATAAATATTATATAAAAACTATTAATAACTTATAATTTAATAATTGAAAATTAATAAATTTTTATATTTGAAAATTAGTTTTCAATATTCTCAATAAATAAATAAATAAAAAAAATTCAGATAAATGTGCTTTATTTTAAAACTTTTCAGTATTACAAACTCTGGGATTATATATATGATAAAATGGGATGAAATTGGTTTATATACATGATAAAATGGGATTATTAAATGATAAAAAAATTATGAAATCGGAGGAAATACTATAAAAATATTTATATATATGATTAAACTGAATCATTAAATGATGAGAAAATGATTGGATGGAATCAGAATAATGATTGCGTACAAATATACTTATTGTAACCTGGGTCATTTATTACAATCATAGTATGTGAGTTTATGGTCACCCGAACCATATTTTTTCTTTGCGTGTACATATCCTTGAGCGTTGTATGTTCACTAAATATGAGTTATAAATAATTAAAGCAGAAATGTAACAATAGAAGCATTTTGTTATATGAAGTGGTTCTTATTTAATCCGAAATAAAGCAAAATAAAAAACCAACATGGATACCTGGAATGCTTATGCAATATGTAGCTTCGCAGAAAATACATATTACAATATTTTTGATGTCTAAGTATAATCTATAAAATTTTCTTTGGAACATCTAAATAGGGACAATAAGATAATTTATTGATTACAAACTTATTTACATTCCCTCAGCCAAAATTAGTTGTAGATTAATTATCCTTAATGGATAGATGGCCTTAAAAACTTTTGGTAAATGTTGTCAAAGTGTAAAAGAATATATTTTTCCATATTTAATTTCTATTTCATTTCATTCAAATCTTTGCATAAAATGTTAAATTCAAAAGTTGTTGAGCAGCAATTTTTTAATAGTTTAAAGATTAATAAAGTGATAAAATTGTTATAAACTGCCAAACAAAAGACAAAAGCAACCAACAAAATATTAGCTGGAAATATGACACAAGCATCGGTGGTTCAGTGGTAGAATGCTCGCCTGCCACGCGGGCGGCCCGGGTTCGATTCCCGGCCGATGCAATACGCTTTTTTATGGAAATTTTTCAAAATCATTATTAATTCATATTATAAATTTTCTAATGGTAGATGTTAATCCCACAAAAGCATTATTTCAATTGCTTAATTTATTACTGGTCAAATATTTAGCAAATAAACTTCTATTGTATTAAGATAATATTTGACTTTATTACTATTTTTTATTTTGTGTATTATTATCAGGGCTGATACTTTAATGCACTAAAAAATTTAAAATATGTGCTTATAACATGTATCATAAAATAGAAAATATGCACCAAAAATATAAAAAAATATGCATTTAATACTAAAAATATGATCAACAAAATATATTTTTTCTAATATTATTTTCTAAAAAAGATTAATTCACATATGTGGTATAAAACTTTTAATGAATTTGTAAGAATATAGTTGTCGTATCTTGGCCTCAAAAGTGTTTACAAAATACTCATGTTTTCAATGTTGGGTTTAATTAAATAATGATGAACGAATACAAAATATAACAACACAAAAAAGTTATTATTCATAACGTATTCACTAATATGTTGTAACTGAATATTTTTCATCATTTGTATATAGTTCATCCACTTTATTGCTGAAGCAATTTTTGTTGTGAACGGATCAATGAAAATTTTTATTAAATTTATTAATTCAATTAAATGCGATATAAATCCAAATAAAATTATGCGAGATATAAAATGGTTTTTAAGACCTTTAATTGCAAATAACTTACGTAGCTTAGCATATGTAGGGGTATGCAAAAATTTAATGCATCAACTTTCAAGCTCTTATTTTCCTGGACTCTGAATTTATAGTTAACAACAGAAAGAGGTCAAGTCCGACCATATGATACCCCATACACCATAACCTATGTGTAGCAAAGTTCGGAAAGAGGCAAATTATGGACCCATACTTTTCAAATTCACATGTATATATATGAACTTTTGTGTGATTCCAGCTCTGGACAATTATGGCATTTATTGAGTGTTGAAACCCTATTTCGGGGGGACATTTGTATGGTGGTTAGGTTAGTTTTAATAGGTTTCGGTCTTGTGACAAAAAAGTCCCATGTTCCCAAATTCATTGAATTATATTAAAAATTGCGCCCTGTATTTTGTGCATAAGGTTTACTTGCTGGACAAGCAGCAAGCCAAGGACGGACAGACGGACATTGTTAGATCATTATGGTGGTTGTTGGATTTATTGTGGGTGATGGATAATTATTGCAATGCGTTAAAAACATCAGCACTAACGCATAAAACCTCAACCACCTATGGTGGTGTAGGGTATAAAAATTTTAAAAAATACATAAAATATGCATTATGTAAACATTTAAATAAAAATATGCAATTTTATGCACTTTTCTAAAAATATGCAAAAATATACAATAAAAAATCGATGCAATTTTGTTACTAAACAGCTAATTCGGCAAAAAAATGGTCAACATTGATTTTCAGTGTCTCACTAAAATCATGCATTTGCATAATAGTATCAGCCCTGATTATTATTATTATTATTATTATTATTATTATTATTATTATTATTATTCTTATTATTATTATCTACCCAAAGGTATTCTACTAACAATTATCGACTTCTGTTATCCACGTCACTAGTTTTTTTCTGCAGAAATTTATACTTCCGACCGAAAAGTTCATCTAGTTTCTTTTTAGGATTTGAATCTCTTAATTGATATATGTTTAACGAGCTTTTATGGTACAAAAAAATTTTTTATTGAATAAAAAATTGTTCAAATATCCGTTGTAGCTACGAGAGCATACATGAGCATACTGACTCTGAGCTGTATTGACTTTGGGATCAGCCACAACTTACGCCATTTTTGTAGGAGATAAATTTGATTTCAAATTTGTCAGCCAAGACTTTCTGATAGAAATACATATCGTATACATACATATAGCTTATATTAAGCCCAGCTAGAAAAATTGCTCTCTAATTATACAAAGCGTGGAATCTGTTGAATCAGGTACATCTTTGTCAATCAAACGTTGTCGTTTTGATGCAATTTAATAATCAAAATTTTGGTTTATACTTTTACATAGAAAACAATAAAAATCGACTTCAATTACGAAATTTGTAATATTAATTAATTTTTAATTGATTTTGCTTTAATTGATTTTGCTCTAATCATCAAAATGATAATATTAATAACTACAATAATTGATTTCATTATTACTGCTTTCTTTTCTTAAAAAGACATAATGAGCTGAAGATTGTTGAAAAACTACACAAACTTATTTTATTTCTACATTTTTATAGAAAAAAATTTCTTTTCTTTATATTTTTTGTAAAAACTGTCAATTGATTTAAAATATAAATTTATACTAATTAGAAAATTAATTATATTAATAATATAATTAAACTTCCCCAGCAAAAACTTGGTAATGGCATATGGTTACGCTGCAGTTACTTTTCAATGTTGACAACATACTTTCTGCATTACATGAAAGTAGATTAGTAAGCAATTACTTTTAACCTGATATGTAATCAATTAATAGAGATCAGATTTTCAGAAATATTATTTTTTTATCAATCTTTTCATTAAAATTAAAAAAAATGATATTTTTCTTCGGTAAAACATAAAAATACTTTAATTACTTGTTTCTTTATGTCAAACGAAAATTTAATTTCGACAATTCAGTTTTGAATTATAATCTTTAATCTTAGTATATATGTTTTTAATAAACAAATTTAAAAAATATAGCAGCTGATTATTTTCCCATATTTCAGTACTTATTTATAGCCGATAATGTAACAAGTTACTAGTCATTTGGCTAATAATGACTTCTGCTATTCTTTGAAATTAATAAGTTATTGAATAGCTTCAAAGTAATTAGTTATTATAAAGACATCTAAGTAATGACTTTATGAAATGCCTACCTGTAATAAGAGTAAGTAGTTGCCTCTAAGGACATCACCATGTTAAAATAATGAGTTATTCATCTAAAGTGTATGTAGTGAAGAGTCATTATATTAGCTTAACTCATTACATGGCATGCAAAGTTTACAAATTTATACAAATTTATACAAATTTAATTAATAATTTTATTAAAAAATAATTTAAATTTTTTTTTTTTGCTCTGATTAGAAAGCGAGGATAGAGCTACATAACGTTCACTTACATATCATTTAATTCAAACGATTTTAGTTATTAATTAGATATTATTACACAAAGCCAGGAATCAATGCCAAGGAAACGTTGAGGAGTCAATAGAGCGAACGATTTTTTAAAAATTCGTAAAAACTAATTTCTTATGTTTCAAAAAGTAAAAATAAACAAATGAATTAATAATAAGAATATTGAAAAAAATGTTTTATCTCATGCAATACCGGCATTATTTTTGCACCCTAGTAGTCAAGGGCCACATTTTGGTAATTAAGGTTTTGGGCTAAAAATTTTCTTTTGTTGTCCAAAAAGAAGAATCGAATTACTACCCTAAAATATTCCATTTAGCACAGGCGCGGATCTAACTCATTTTATGATTTATTACAAATTTGGCATTAAGATCTTTCATATTGGGGAGGGAAATTTTCCCTTATTCCCCTCCCCGTGGATCCGCGCCTGATTTAGCATGTAGCATGAATTTTGTTATCAGGAAAAGTAAGAATTTGTCAACGAAACGTTGTAAATTTGTCAACCAAACGTTAAATAATGATTTTTACTTATTTATTAAATTACTTTTTGTTACATACGCGTCAATACACATAAAATACCTACCGGAATCTTCATAATTTCCATCATAAATTTTATATATTTGACTTATAAAATTTGGTGTTTATTACTTTAAGTCTCTGCTTTCAAATTTCAACATTAAAAATGATATTTTTAATCAAAACAAAATATATGCAAAGATAAAAATACAAAAAAACCATAAATAAGCAGATGAACTTATGTCATAAATATTATGATTTGGCGGAAAAAAAAAAAATCTAATAAAGATATTTTTTAACGAAGCGGTAGATTTCTCGCGTTTAATAAAATTTAAAAGTAACGAAATCAAACTACAATTTAAACACAAAAAAGCCGCTAATTTGGTAAGAGAAATTAATAGGCGTTAAAAATTTAAATAAACTTTGATTAAACTAGATTCATTAGTGATGAAATAATTAAAATTTAGAATGAATAATTAAAATTTCTTAATAGATTTTTTTATAAGTCACTGACCACTTCTTTCTCTCCCAATTGGGAGTCTGACATTCCAGCCAATTTTCAATAATAATTACCAACAGAGCTATTATCCTATATTCTTCCTCCAAAAAAAAATATCTCTATTCAATTAATTTCCTTTATTAAGACAAATCATTTACTACGCCCCAATATTTTCTACATAAAACTCATTGAAATTTTAAACGTTAACACTTTATCAATGGATTTTTAAAAATATATTTTTTTTATTCTAAAACTAAACAAGAAAAGATTATTTAAATACAGGACAGACGTACAGACAGACAGGCTCTTTATGCAATAGATAAGTTTATTAATAAAATAAATTTGTATTACAAACAGCAGTCACGATTTTCTTTCAAAATATAGCAACAAACACTAATAACAATTAACAAGTTTTAGCTGAAAATCAAACACAAGCATCGGTGGTTCAGTGGTAGAATGCTCGCCTGCCACGCGGGCGGCCCGGGTTCGATTCCCGGCCGATGCAGTTTAATTTTTTTTGTTAATTTATTTTTTAAAATTTTTTCTTTTAAATTTTCTTATATTTTAATTTAACTTTATTTCTCTCCACACTTTGTTGTTAGTTTAATTGAACTGTAAACAATCTTAGATTTCTTGTTATTGGTCATAAATTTCAGAAAGAAAAAAATACATATTACTCCACATATGATTTGTAACAACTACAGCCAAAAGAAAAATCTTAGAATGCCTCTTTAGTTACTGGGGGTTTACAATGAAATGTGGTCTCAAATTAGTCTTCATTATGTCAATAAATCATTTTCCATAACGAAATAAACAACGGACCAACAACAACAAAAACCAACAGATATTTAACAAATTTTAAATAGACTAAAAACAAGATCTTAAATAAAAAAAAAAAAAAAATAATAAAAAATATTCATAAGTTAGTTTTATAGCACGCATCGCTGGTTGCAACTGTGTTTATATGCACTACAAATATGGAATGGTGGTGTGGTTTGTACATAAAAATTATTTGCAAAAAAAAAAATCACATTTATCCTGTTATTTTTCCTAAATAAAAGGAAAATATTTTAGTAGAGAAAAATATATTAAAACGTTTTGTAATTTATTTGTCTATGAATTTATTAGGTGGGACTTAAAACAGTAAAGATAACAAAAAAATAAATAAATAAACAAATTGTAATTTTACTGTTGAACAGAGTGACAGAAATTTTATGACACAAAAATATTATTAAAATTTTAATAAGAAGAAAATTTAGCAAAAACTGTTCATAAAAAGAAAATTTAACAAATATTTTCGATTTAAAGCAAAATTCAATGAAAATTTTCTATAAAAGAAATACAAAGAAATTTTCTTTAAATAAAAATTCAACAAAAATTTTCTATGGAAAGAAAATTAAAAGAAATTTTTCTATTAAAAGAAAATTCAGCGAAAATTTTCCATAAAAAGAAAATTCAAGAAAATACAACGAAAATTTTCTATTAAAAAATATTTAACGAAAATTTTCTATTAAAAGAAAATTCAACGAAAATTCAAAGAAAATTCAGCAAACAATTTCTATAAAATGAAAATTCAACGAAAATTTTACGAAAAAATTTAACAAAAATTTTCTATAAAACAAAAAAAATTCAACGAAAATTTTCTATAAAAAGAAAATTCGACCACAATTTTCTATAAAAAGAAAATTCAACCACAATTTTCTATAAAAAGAAAATTCAACGAAAATTTTCTATAAAAAGAAAATTCAACGAAAATTTTCTGTAAAAAAGAAAATTCAACGAAAATTGTCTATAAAAAGAAAATTCAACGAAAATTTTTTATAAAAAGAAAATTCAACGAAAATTTTCTATAAAAAGAAAATTCAACGAAAATTGTCT
>MINK01187806.1:7509-35189 GCA_001735545.1 Phormia regina
AAAAAAAAAAAAAAAAAAAACTATAGAATGTAGAGAATGGTTTGCAAAAAAGTTATTATAAACTTAATTTTGCCTGTATGACAAAAGCTCTTTTTCAATGTCTGTGACTCCTGTTGAAGTTTAAAGGAAAATAAAGTAGAAAATTGAAAATGGCATTGAAATGCATGAATAGAATATGCATTCAAATGTTAACAAATACAAGTACTATTATATATATTATGTTATACTATATTTTATTAAAATATATGACAAATTATGTTATAAGAAAAGGTAAGGGGGGGGGGGCCTTTAATAGATTTCATAAGCTTCATATTTTTTAAGATGAGAGGATAAATTGAACAATAGCTTTGATGATATGCGAGATTATATATAAAGATTATTTGAAGACTATAGATTTGAATGCATACTAGACCCTAGATATGACTATAGACAATAATCGATATCATATTTTAGAATATAGTCCAGATTATTATCCAAAGAAACACCTTCTTATATAGCCTCATCTATAGTCAAAATTGTAGTTTTATCTCTAATCTCATATATAGTCTCGAATATAATCTCATCTATAGTCGCAACTATAAATTCATCTATAGCAAATTCTATAGTCTCGACTAAGATATGGAATATAGTCTATAGACTCGACAATAGTATCGAATATAATATCAACTATACTATCGGCTGTAGTCTCAACTATAGTATCGACTGTAGTCTCAACTATAGAGTCCATTCAAATATTGTATCGAATATATTCTCGTATATTGTCTATACTATAGTATCAACTATAGTCTGGTCTATAGTTTCAATTAAAGTATCGACTATAGTCTCGATTATAGTTTGGATTATAGTATCGACTATAGTTTCGATTATAGTATCGACTATTTTCTCAACTATAGTCTCGATTATAGTATCGCCTAGAGTATAGACTATAGTCTCGACTATTTTTTCGATTATAGTCTAGAATATAGTCTTGATTATAGTTTATATTAAGGTCTGGGTTATAGTTTCAACTATAGTCTAGTCTATAGTCTTGTCTATAGTCTTGGTTATAGTATATATTATAGTCTAAATTATAGTATCGACAATAGCATCGTCTATAGTATCGACTATAGTTTCGAATATAGTATCGTCTATAGTCTGGGTTATAGCCTCGACTATAGTCTTGATTATAGTATTGACTATAGTATCGACTATAGCCACGACTATAGTCTCGCTTATAGTATGTAGTCACGACTATAGTATCAACTGTAGTCTCCACTATAGTATCGACTATAGTCCCTATTATATTATCAACTAATGTTTCCACTATAGTCTGGGTTATAGTTTCGATTATAGTCTGGATTACAGACTCGACTATAGTCTTGCTTATAATATAGTATCGACTATAGTTTCAATTATATTATCACTATAGCCTCGACTATAGCCTGAAGTATTGTATCGACTATGGTTTGTACTATAATATCGACTATAGTTTGGGCTATAGCACCGGCTATAGTATCAACTATAGGCTATAGTTTCGACTATAGTCTATTGTAGTGTCGGCTGTAGTCTCAACTGTAGTATCGACTATTGTATCAACTATAGTATTAACAATACTATCGACTATATTCTGGACTGTAGTCGCGACTGTATTATCGTCTATGGTATCACTTGTAGTATCGACTACTGTTTTATCTATAATCTTGACTATAGTCTCATCTTTAGTCGTGGCTATAGTCTAGATTATAGTTGAGATTATAGTCCCATCTATTGTTTGATAGATGAGACTATAGTCTAGAGTAAAGATGAGTCTGTTGTCGAGACTATAGTTGTGACTTTTATTTAGTCTGTAGTATATTATTTAGTCTCTAGTCTATTATTTAGTATGAATTATTTGATCTATAGAATTAATATTCTAGTCTCCGAACTAATCTTTAGTTTGATGTATTATCTGCTCTATGATCAAGATTTTAATATAGTCTACAATCTTGTACATTTAATATTACCATCAAGTCTTTACTCAAATCCTTGCTATAGGCAGCTCTCAGTTAAATATCATTCCATATAGCTTAACATACATTCCCCTTTCCCCTGCCTTTTATTATCTATTGTTATCATTAGAATTATCTTCACAAAAAAAAAAAAAAAAACTAAACCTTTTCCTTAATCAATTTATTTTCAAATAAATTGTATGGTTTCTCATTGTCGTTCTCCATTACCTTTTTAATATCTCTCTCGGATTTATCCTTTAACATGCATAATTTTATTTTGAAAGATGATATTCTCAAATGAATGTGGCAACAAAACTATAAATAACTTTTATTTTGGCTCTAGCAGCTATTGTTGATGATTTCATATTGTACAAAGATAAAAAATGATGATGAGATGAAATTTTTGTAACTAATTTGCATACAAATATCTTTTATAATCAATTTAATAATATAGTCTTGTCTCGCGTTGGAACTAAGGATATTTTGTACATTTTGTCTATTGTCAAATATACATACATATGTATATATTTTCTCTTACCAAGGAATTTCAAAACAAAATGAAGAGAAAAGATTTTATTGTAAGGAAACATATCTTATGTGTTTTTACTTTGCAATAAACTATAGTAATATTTTTAGTAGTTTTTATTGTAAGAGGAGTGAATCCTTAGCAGTTTTGTTGTGTGTGTGTGTTTTTTTTGTTGTTGTTGTTAATGTTAGTAGTCAATGTGAATTTTCATTGTAGCATGTTAGCAATTACGTAAACTGTCTAGATTCATATGAAGGATGCATCATTTATCCTTGTTAAATCAAGCAAAGTTAAATTAAAGTTTCAACACTAAAATCCTGTAGTTTTTTTCTTGTACCCATACTCCTACTTGTACATGTATTCATTTTGCTGCTGCAGTTTGTTGTCTTCATACTATAATAAACTCACCATGTCTTTCATTTCCCAAGGACCTTTTCTATATGATTTTTTTGTTGTTTTGTTGCTGGCCTTTTTTCGTTAGTTTTTGTTCGTCTTTAAGATTTATAGTTAAGAAAAAGACAGGATTTGTGTAAGATTTTTTTTCCAATTTGCCCCTTTCATATGCCAGTATACAGGCAGAGTCAGGCAGGCAGGCAGGCATTCAGACTGCTGTTGTAGCTGTAGCAAAAAGGAAAACTTCATCATGTATCAAATAAAATTGTTGAATTTTTTTGTGGACGTTTATTTTTGTGTGTGTGTGTGTGTTTGCTGCTATTGCTGCTTTTGTTGTTGCTGTATTTCATTTAATGTCTATAAACAGTAATTTTTCACACTCTCTGTGTTTGTGGAGCAAAAAAATAAATAAAAATGTTTTTTAGACAGAAAAATTTCATCTTAACTGAGTTGAAAATTTGTCTACTTTTAACAAACTGTCCGCCTACTTTTATACCACACTTTTTTTTGCATGTATGTGAATATAAGCTAAAAAACTCCTACTCATACTTTTTTGTAGACATACAGACATATATTCTCTCACAATCGTTTACAGTTACTTAGTGCAAGTGTAAATCAGTGTATGACTGTATGAGTGGTATGTACGGAACCATAAGTTCTCATCATTTAGACAATAATTTTCAAGACATTCTAGTTGTAATTCAATTAATTACTTTGTAGATTACAATTGCACAGTATTATCTACCATTCAAACTTGAGATTACTTAAGAACAAACAAATAGACAATTAATACTTTACCCCACAAAATTAATCATATACAAAGTTCTTACTTACTCGAAACTTTAAAGGTCACTAATACATAAAACTTTGGAAATCTTAAAGTAACTCCTTTTTACATTACTAAGGAACAGTATAGTAGGTAATACTGTAAATTTTTTTATTATTTTTTTATACAAAACTTTATAATATTGCCTTTAACAGAACTGCTGGATAAAGCACGCTCCCTGCTAAAACAAAATTCTCCTACTCTTTATTATATATACTCACACAGCCATATAAACATACATATGTGTATGTATAGCCAAATGAAAAATTACCAAAAATGAATAGAACAATTTATAATAAAATATGGGACTATTAATATGAGTTTTGTGTCGAAAGTATAAAACTAGATTATATTTAAAAGGATTTTTGGACAGTTGAATTATTTTTGTCAATAGAAGCCATTTAATCCAATATATACTATAGATAGATAGATAGTCTTTAAATAAAGCCATATATATGTATGAATAAAATGTTTTTAAATAAAAATAGAAGTTTACTAGTATGAACAATATTTTAATGAAATAATAAAGAAATTTTAGAAAATATGTATATTTTTTTTATTTTAGAGTAAATTAATACAAAAGAATATGAAATCTTTTAGAAAAGTTATAGCATTTGAATTATGTTTCACTGTGGGAAATGATAGAATATAAAATGAATACAAATTTATGATGAAAATTTTGGCAAATTTTCATACAAATTTTGAAATTAAACTAAGAGTATTAAAAAAGCAGAGTTAGAACCAAAAGGACGAAAATCTGAGATCACTCATATTTCCCTCTAAAAATGCAATTTTATAAGAAAAACATAAAAATCGATTTTAAAGCTAAACGAGTAGAGATAGAGGCAAAAGGACTGAAATCTGTGATCACTCATATTTCCATCTAAAAATGCAATTTTATAAGAAAAACATAAAAATCGATTTTAAAGCTAAACGAGTAGAGATAGAGGCAAAAGGACTAAAATCTGTGATCACTCATATTTCCACCTAAAAATCCAATTTTATAAGAAAAACATAAAACGATTAAAGTCAAACGAGTAGAGGATAGAGGCAAAAGGATTGAATCTGTGATCACTCATATTTTAATCTAAATGCAATTTTATAGAAAATATTAAAAATCGATTTTAAAGTCAAATCGAGTTAAGAATTAAGAGGCAAAAGGGATCAAAATCTAGTGATCACTCATATTCTACAAAATCGATTTTATATGAAAACATAAAAATCGATTTTAAAGCTAAACGAGCAGAGATAGAGCAAAAGGACCAAAATCTGTGATCACTCATATTTCCTACAAAATCGATTTTATATGAAAAACATAAAATCGATTTTAAAGCTAAACGAGTAGAGATAGAAGCAAAAGGACCGAAATCTGTGATCACTCGCATTTCCTTTAAAAATCGAATTTTATACGAAAAACATAAAAATCGATTTTAAAGCTAAACGAGTAGAGATAGAAGCAAAAGGACTAAAATCTGTGATCACTCATATTTCCTACAAAATTCAAATTTTATAAGAAAAACATAAAAATCGATTTTAAAGCTAAACGAGCAGAGATAGAGGCCTAAAGGACGAAAATCTGTGATCACTCATATTTCCTAGAAAAATCGATTTTATTATGAAAAACATAAAAATCGATTTTAAAGCTAAACCGGCAGAGATAGAGCAAAAGGACAAAATCTGTGATCACTCATATTTCCTACCAAAAATCGATTTTATATGAAAAACATAAAAATCGATTTTAAAGCTAAACGAGCAGAGATAGAGCAAAAGACAAATCTGTGATCACTCATATTTACCCTAAAAAATCAATTTTATATGAAAAACATAAAAATCGATTTTAAAGCTAAACGAGCAGAGATAGAAGCAAAAGGAGCATAATCTGTGATCACTCCTATTTCCACCTAAAATCGATTTATTATGAAAAACATAAAAATCGATTTTAAAGCTAAACGAGCAACGATAGATCACTCATATTTCCTACCAAAAATCGATTTTAAAAGCTAAACGAGCAACGATAGAGGCAAATTTTATGAAAAACATAAAAATCGATTTTAAAGCTAAACCAGCAGAGATAGAGCCAAATCTGTGATCACTCATATTTCCTACAAAAATCGATTTTTATATGAAAAACATAAAAATCGATTTTAAAGCTAAACGAGCAGAGATAGAGCAAAAGGACAAAATCTGTGATCACTCATATTGCATATCAAAAATCGATTTTATATGGAAAAACTAAAAACCGAATTTAAAGCCAAACGAGAAGAGATAGAGCCAAAAGGACAAAATCTGTGATCACTCATATTTCCTACCAAAAATCGATTTTTAATTGAAAACATAAAAATCGATTTTAAAGCTAAACGAGCAACGATAGAGCCAAAAGGATCAAAATCTGTGATCACTCATATTTCCTACTAAAAATCGATTTTATATGAAAAACATAAAAATCGATTTTAAAGCTAAACCGAGCAAGATAGAAGCAAAAGGACAAAATCTGTGATCACTCATATTTCCTACCAAAAATCGATTTTTATGAAAAACATAAAAATCGATTTTAAAGCTAAACCAGCAGAGATAGAGCCAAAAGGACAAAATCTGTGATCACTCATAATTCCATACAAAAATAGAATTTTTATGAGAAACATAAAAATCGATTTTAAGCTAAACCTGAAGAGATAGAGCCAAAAGGACAATAATCTGTGATCACTCATATTTCCTACCAAAAATCGATTTTTATTAGAAACATAAAAATCGATTTTAAAGCTAAACCGAGAAAGATAGAGCCAAAAGGACAAAATCTGTGATCACTCATATTTCCTACCAAAAATCGATTTTATATGAAAAACATAAAATCGATTTTAAAGCTAAACCGAGCAACAATAGAGGCAAAAGGATCAAAATCTGTGATCACTCATATTTCCTACAAAAATCGATTTTATAATGAAAAACATAAAAATCGATTTTAAAGCTAAACGAAAAGATAGAGCCAAAAGGACCAAAATCTGTGATCACTCAAATTTCTTCCAAAAATCGATTTTTATAAGAAAAATCGATTTTAAAGCTAAATTTAAAGCTAAACAAGCAGAGATAGAGCCAAAAGGACAAATCTGTGATCACTAGTATTTCCTTCTAAAAATCGATTTTATTATGAAAAACATAAAAATCGATTTTAAAGCTAAACAAGCAGAGATAGAGCCAAAAGGACAAATATCTGTGATCACTAGTATTTCCTTCCAAAAATCGATTTTATTATGAAAATATAAAAATCGATTTTAAAGCTAAACCGAGCAAGATAGAGCAAAAGGACCAAATCTGTGATCACTCATATTTCCTACCAAAAATCGATTTTTATGAAAAACATAAAAATCGATTTTAAAGCTAAACCAGAGCAGCTAGAGCCAAAAGAATAAAAATCTGTGATCACTCTCAATTTCTTCAAAATTCGATTTTTTATGAAAAACATAAAAATCGATTTAAAAGCTAAACCAGAGCAGAGAGCCAAAAGGATGAAAATCTGTGATCACTCACACTTCCATCCAAAAATCGATTTTTATTTGAAAACATAAAAATCGATTTTAAAGCTAACCGAGGAAGCTAGAGACAAAAGGATCAAAATCTGTGATCACTCATATTTCCCTACAAAAATCGATTTTTTATGGATTTTAAAGCTAAACCAGAACAGCTAGAGCCAAAAGGACCAAATCCTGTGATCACTCATATTTCCTACCAAAAATCGTTTTTTTTAGGAAAACATAAAAATCGATTTTAAAGCTAAACCAGAAGAGCTAGAGCCAAAAGGATGAAATCCTGTGATCACTCATATTTCCTACCAAAAATCGTTTTTATAAAAACATAAAAATCGATTTTAAAGCTAAACGAGCAACGATAGAGCCAAAAGGATCAAAATCTGTGATCACTCATATTTCCTACTAAAATCGATTTTTATGAAAATTTTTATGAAAACATAAAATCGATTTTAAAGCTAAACGAGCAGAGATAGAAGCAAAAGGAGCATAATCTGTGATCACTCATATTTCCTTTTATGAAAAACATAAAAATCGATTTTAAAGCTAAACAGAAGAGCTAGAGCCAAAAGGATCAAAATCTGTGATCACTCATATTTCCTCCTAAAATCGACTTTTTTATGAAAATCATAAAAATTGATTTTAAAGCTAAACAGTAGGGATAAAGGCAAAAGGACCAAAAATCTGTGATCACTCATATTTCCTACTAAAAATCGATTTTTTATGAAAAACATAAAAATCGATTTTAAAGCTAAACAGCAGAGATAGAAGCAAAAGGACCAAAATCTGTGATCACTCATATTTCCTACCAAAAATCGATTTTTTATGAAAAACATAAAAATCGATTTTAAAGCTAAACCAGAGAGATAGAAGCAAAAGGACAATAATCTGTGATCACTCATATTTCCTACAAAAATCCATTTTAAAAACATAAAAATCGATTTTAAAGCTAAACCAGAGCAGATAGAAGCAAAAGGACCAAAATCTGTGATCACTCATATTTCCTACAAAATCTTTTTATTATGAAAACAAAAAATCGATTTTAAAGCTAAACCAGCAGAGATAGAGCCAAAAGGACAAAATCTGTGATCACTCATATTCCTCACAAAAATCGATTTTTATAGAAAACATAAAAATCGATTTTAAAGCTAAACCAGCAGAGATAGAGCCAAAAGGACAAAATCTGTGATCACTCATATTTCCCAAAAATCGATTTTTTATGAAAAACATAAAAATCGATTTTAAAGCTAAACGGAGAGAGATAGAGCCAAAAGGACAAAATCTGTGATCACTCATATTTCCTACCAAAAATCGATTTTTAATATGAAAACAAAAATCGATTTTAAAGCTAAACCAGCAGAGATAGAGCCAAAAGGACAAAATCTGTGATCACTCAATTTCCTCAAAAATCGATTTTATATGAAAACATAAAAATCGATTTTAAAGCTAAACCAGCAGAGATAGAGCCAAAAGGACAAAATCTGTGATCACCATATTTCTCCAAAAATCGATTTTTATAGAAAACATAAAAATCGATTTTAAAGCTAAACACAGCAGAGATAGAGCCAAAAAGAATCTGTGATCACTCATATTTCCTACCAAAAATCGATTTTATTATGAAAAACATAAAAATCGATTTTAAAGCTAAACGAGCAACGATAGAGGCAAAAGGATCAAAATCTGTGATCACTCATATTTCTACCAAAAATCGATTTTTTATGAAAAACATAAAAATCGATTTTAAAGCTAAACGAGAGAGATAGAGCAAAAGGACAAAATCTGTGATCACTCATATTTCCTACCAAAAATCGATTTTTATATGAAAAACATAAAAATCGATTTTAAAGCTAAACAGAGAGATAGAGCAAAAGGACAAAATCTGTGATCACTCATATTTCCTACAAAAATCGATTTTATTATGAAAAACATAAAAATCGATTTTAAAGCTAAACGAGAGAGATAGAGCAAAAGGACCAAAATCTGTGATCACTCATATTTCCTACCAAATAATCGATTTTTTATGCAAAACATAAAAATCGATTTTAAAGCTAAACGGAGAGAGATAGAGCAAAAGGAGCAAAATCTGTGATCACTCATATTTCCTACAAAAATCGATTTTATTATGAAAAACATAAAAATCGATTTTAAAGCTAAACCAGCAGAGATAGAGCCAAAAGGACAAAATCTGTGATCACTCATATTTCCTACCAAAAATCGATTTTATTATGAAAAACATAAAAATCGATTTTAAAGCTAAACGAGCAAGATAGAGCAAAAGGACAAAATCTGTGATCACTCATATTTCCTACCAAAAATCGATTTTATATGAAAAACATAAAAATCGATTTTAAAGCTAAACCAGAGCAGATAGAGCAAAAGGACCAAAATCTGTGATCACTCATATTTCCTACCAAAAATCGATTTTTATATGAAAACATAAAAATCGATTTTAAAGCTAAACCAGCAGAGATAGAGCCAAAAGGACAAAATCTGTGATCACTCATATTTCCTAAAAATCGATTTTATATGAAAACATAAAAATCGATTTTAAAGCTAAACCAGCAGAGATAGAGCCAAAAGGACAAAATCTGTGATCACTCATTCCATTCCCAAAAATCGATTTTATGAAAAACATAAAAATCGATTTTAAAGCTAAACGAGAGAGATAGAGCAAAAGGACAAAATCTGTGATCACTCATATTTCCTACCAAAAATCGATTTTTATTTGAAAAACATAAAAATCGATTTTAAAGCTAAACGAGAGAGATAGAGCCAAAAGGAAAAATCTGTGATCACTCATATTTCCTACAAAAATCGATTTTTATATGAAAAACATAAAAATCGATTTTAAAGCTAAACGAGAGATAGAGCCAAAAGGACAAAATCTGTGATCACTCATATTTCCTACCAAAAATCGATTTTTATGAAAAACATAAAAATCGATTTTAAAGCTAAACGAGCAGAGATAGAGCCAAAAGGACAAAATCTGTGATCACTCATATTTCCTACAAAATCGATTTTATTATGAAAAACATAAAAATCGATTTTAAAGCTAAACCAGCAGAGATAGAGCCAAAAGGACAAAATCTGTGATCACTCATATTTCCTCCAAAAATCGATTTTATATGAAAACATAAAAATCGATTTTAAAGCTAAACCAGCAGAGATAGAGCCAAAAGGACAAAATCTGTGATCACTCATATTTCCTACAAAAATCGATTTTTTATGAAAACATAAAAATCGATTTTAAAGCTAAACGAGAGAGATAGAGGCAAAAGGATCAAAATCTGTGATCACTCATATTTCCTACCAAAAATCGATTTTATTATGAAAAACATAAAAATCGATTTTAAAGCTAAACCGAGAGAGATAGAGCAAAAGGACAAAATCTGTGATCACTCATATTTCCTACCAAAAATCGATTTTATTATGAAACATAAAAATCGATTTTAAAGCTAAACCAGTAGAGATAGAGGCAAAAGGATCAAAATCTGTGATCACTCATATTTCCTACCAAAAATCGATTTTATTATGAAAAACATAAAAATCGATTTTAAAGCTAAACGAGCAGAGATAGAAGCAAAAGGACCAAAATCTGTGATCACTCATATTTCCTACCAAAAATCGATTTTTATATGAAAACATAAAAATCGATTTTAAAGCTAAACTAGAGGAGATAGAGCCAAAAGGACAAAATCTGTGATCACTCATATTCCTCACAAAATCGATTTTTTAGAAAAACATAAAAATCGATTTTAAAGCTAAACCAGCAGAGATAGAGCCAAAAGGACAAAATCTGTGATCACTCATATTTCCTCAAAAATCGATTTTATATGAAAAACATAAAAATCGATTTTAAAGCTAAACCAGCAAGATAGAGCCAAAAGGACTAAATCTGTGATCACTCATATTTCCTACAAAAATCGATTTTATATGAAAACATAAAAATCGATTTTAAAGCTAAACAGCAGAGATAGAGCCAAAAGGACAAAATCTGTGATCACTCATATTTCCTACCAAAAATCGAGTTTTATATGAAAAACATAAAAATCGATTTTAAAGCTAAACCAGAGCAGAGATAGAGCAAAAGGACCAAAATCTGTGATCACTCATATTCTCCCAAAAATCGATTTATTTTGAAAAACATAAAAATCGATTTTAAAGCTAAACGAGCAGAGATAGAGCCAAAAGGACCAAAATCTGTGATCACTCATATTTCTTCCAAAAATCGATTTTATTATGAAAAATAAAAAATCGATTTTAAAGCTAAACGAGCAACGATAGAGGCAAAAGGATCAAAATCTGTGATCACTCATATTTCCTACCAAAAATCGATTTTATTATGAAAAACATAAAAAATCGATTTTAAAGCTAAACGAGCAGAGATAGAGCCAAAAGACAAAATCTGTGATCACTCATATTTCCTACAAAAATCGATTTTATTATGAAAAACATAAAAATCGATTTTAAAGCTAAACGAGCAGAGAGCCAAAAGGACAAAATCTGTGATCACTCATATTTCCTACAAAAATCGATTTTTATGAAAAACATAAAAATCGATTTTAAAGCTAAACGAGCAGAGATAGAGCCAAAAGGACATAATCTGTGATCACTCATATTCTCCAAAAATCGATTTTATTATGAAAACATAAAAATCGATTTTAAAGCTAAACGAGCAGAGATAGAGCCAAAAGGATCAAAATCTGTGATCACTCATATTTCCTACCAAAATCGATTTTTTATGAAAAACATAAAAATCGATTTTAAAGCTAAACCGAGAGAGATAGAGCAAAAGGACAAAATCTGTGATCACTCATATTTCCTCACAAAAATCGATTTTATATGAAAACATAAAAATCGATTTTAAAGCTAAACGAGCAGAGATAGAGCAAAAGGACAAAATCTGTGATCACTCATATTTCTCCAAAAATCGATTTTATATGAAAAACATAAAAATCGATTTTAAAGCTAAACGAGCAGAGATAGAGCAAAAGGACAAAATCTGTGATCACTCATATTCCTACCAAATATTGATTTTTATATGAAAACATAAAAATCGATTTTAAAGCTAAACGAGCAGAGATAGAGCAAAAGGACATAATCTGTGATCACTCATATTTCCTACCAAAAATCGATTTTAATATGAAAAAAATAAAAATCGATTTTAAAGCTAAACGAGAGATAGAGCAAAAGGACAAATCTGTGATCACTCATATTTCCTACCAAAAATCGATTTTTATGAAAAACATAAAAATCGATTTTAAAGCTAAACAGAGGAGATAGAGCCAAAGGACAAAATCTGTGATCACTCATATTTCCTACAAAAATCGATTTTTTATAGAAAAACATAAAAATCGATTTTAAAGCTAAACGAGAAGAGATAGAGCAAAAAGACAAATCTGTGATCACTCATATTTCCTACAAAAATCGATTTTATTATGAAAAACATAAAAATCGATTTTAAAGCTAAACCGAGAAGAGATAGAGCCAAAAGGACAAAATCTGTGATCACTCATATTTCCCCACAAAAATCGATTTTTATATGAAAAACATAAAAATCGATTTTAAAGCTAAACGAGAAGAGATAGAGCAAAAGGCAAAATCTGTGATCACTCATATTTCCTACCAAAAATCCATTTTTATTGAAAACATAAAAATCGATTTTAAAGCTAAACGAGCAGAGATAGAAGCAAAAGGAGCAAAATCTGTGATCACTCATATTCTACCAAAAATCGATTTTTTATGAAAAACATAAAAATCGATTTTAAAGCTAAACCGAGCAGAGATAGAGGCAAAAGGACAAAATCTGTGATCACTCATATTTCCTACAAAAATCGATTTTATATGAAAAACATAAAAATCGATTTTAAAGCTAAACGAGCAGAGATAGAGCAAAAGGATCGAAATCTGTGATCACTCATATTTCCTACCAAAAATCGATTTTTAATGAAAAACATAAAAATCGATTTTAAAGCTAAACGAGCAGAGATAGAGCAAAAGGACAAATCTGTGATCACTCTATTTCCTCATAAAAATCGATTTTTATATGAAAACATAAAAATCGATTTTAAAGCTAAACGAGAAGAGATAGAGCAAAAGGCATAATCTGTGATCACTCTATTTCCTCATAAAAATCGATTTTATATGAAAAACATAAAAATCGATTTTAAAGCTAAACGAGAAGAGATAGAGCAAAAGGACATAATCTGTGATCACTCTATTTCCTCATAAAAATCGATTTTTATGAAAAACATAAAAATCGATTTTAAAGCTAAACGAGCAGAGATAGAGACAAAAGGAGAATAATCTGTGATCACTCATATTTCCTACCAAAAATCGATTTTATATGAAAACATAAAAATCGATTTTAAAGCTAAACGAGCAGAGATAGAGGCAAAAGGACGAAAATCTGTGATCACTCATATTCAGTACCAAATATCGATTTTATATGAAAACATAAAAATCGATTTTAAAGCTAAACGAGAAGAGATAGAGCAAAAGGCATAATCTGTGATCACTCATATTCCAAAAATCGATTTTATTATGAAAAACTTAAAAATCGATTTTAAAGCTAATCGGGCAAAAGGATCAAAATCTGTGATCACTCATATTTCCTACCAAAAATCGATTTTATTATGAAAAACATAAAAATCGATTTTAAAGCTAAACGCAGCAGAGATAGAGCCAAAAGGACAAAATCTGTGATCACTCATATTCCTCAAAAATCGATTTTTAATGAAAAACATAAAAATCGATTTTAAAGCTAAACAGCAGAGATAGAAGCAAAAGGACGAAAATCTGTGATACTCATTTCACCAAAAATCGATTTTTTATGAAAAACATAAAAATCGATTTTAAAGCTAAACGGAGCAGATAGAAGCAAAAGGAGCAAAATCTGTGATCACTCATATTTCCTACCAAAAATCGATTTTTCAATGAAACATAAAAATCGATTTTAAAGCTAAACCAGCAGATGTAGAGCCAAAAGGACAGAAATCTGTGATCACTCATATTTCCTATCCAAAAAATGGATTTTTTATGAAAAACATAAAAATCGATTTTAAAGCTAAACCAGCAGAGATAGAGCAAAAATCTGTGATCACTCTAAATTCCTCAACAAAATCAAGATTTTATATGAAAAACATAAAAATCGATTTTAAAGCTAAACCAGCAGAGATAGAGCCAAAAGAACAAATCTGTGATCACAAAGCTAAACGAGCAGAGATAGAAGCAAAAGGACCCTAAATCTGTGATCACTCATATTTCTACCAAAATCGATTTTATATGAAAACATAAAAATCGATTTTAACTCATATTCCCTACCCAAAAATCGATTTTTATGAAAAACATAAAAATCGATTTTAAAGCTAAACGAGCAGAGATAGAGGCAAAAGGACGAAATCTGTGATCACTCATATTTCCTACCAGAAATAGACTTTTGTATGGAAAACATAAAAATCGATTTTAAAGCTAAACGGAGAGAGATAGGGGCAAAATCTGTGATCACTTATATTCCCTATCAAATAATCGATTTTTCATGCAAAACATAAAAATCGATTTTAAAGCTAAACGAGCAGAGATAGAGCCAAAAGGACAAAATCTGTGATCACTCATATTTCCTCCAAAAAATCAATTTTTATGAAAAACATAAAAATCGATTTTAGAGCTAAAGAGCAGATAAAGCCAAAAAGGAATGAAAATCTGTGATCACCACTATTTCTATATAAAAATCGACTTTTATATGAAAAAACATAAAAATCGATTTTAAAGCTAAAACAGAGCAGATAGAGGCAAAGGACTAAATCTGTGATCACTCATATTCCTACCAAAAATCGATTTTTTATGAAAAACATAAAAATCGATTTTAAAGCTAAACAGCAGAGATAGAGCAAAAGGACGAAAATCTGTGATCACTCATATTTCCCCAAAAATCGATTTTATTATGAAAAACATAAAAATCGATTTTAAAGCTAAACGAGCAACGATAGAGGCAAAAGGATCAAAATCTGTGATCACTCATATTTCCTACCAAAAATCGATTTTTTTATGAAAAACATAAAAATCGATTTTAAAGCTAAACGAGCAACGATAGAGCAAAAGGATCAAAATCTGTGATCACTCATATTTCNTNCCAAAAATCGATTTTTATTATGAAAAANATAAAAATCGATTTTAAAGCTAAACNAGNAGAGATAGAGCCAAANGGACAAAAATCTGTGATCACTCATATTTCCTACCAAAANNGATTTTATTATGAAAAACNTAAAAATCGATTTTAAAGCTAAACNAGCANNNATAGAAGCAAAAGGACAATAATCTGTGATCACTCNTATTTCCTNCCAAAAATCGATTTTATTATGAAAAACATAAAAATCGATTTTAAAGCTAAACGAGCAACGATAGAGGCAAAAGGATCAAAATCTGTGATCACTCATATTTCCTAACAAAAATCGATTTTATATGAAAACATAAAAATCGATTTTAAAGCTAAACGAGCAGAGATAGAGGCAAAAGGATCAAAATCTGTGATCACTCATATTTCCTACCAAAAATCGATTTTATTATGAAAAACATAAAAATCGATTTTAAAGCTAAACGAGCAACGATAGAGGCAAAAGGATCAAAATCTGTGATCACTCATATTTCCTACCAAAAATCGATTTTATTATGAAAAACATAAAAATCGATTTTAAAGCTAAACGAGCAACGATAGAGGCAAAAGGATCAAAATCTGTGATCACTCATATTTCCTACCAAAAATCGATTTTTATATGAAAACATAAAAATCGATTTTAAAGCTAAACGAGCAGAGATAGAGGCAAAAGGACAAAATCTGTGATCACTCATATTTCCTACCAAAAATCGATTTTATTAAAAAACATAAAAATCGATTTTAAAGCTAAACGAGCAGAGATAGAGGCAAAAGGATCAAATCTGTGATCACTCATATTTCCTACCAAAAATCGATTTTTTATGAAAAACATAAAAATCGATTTTAAAGCTAAACGAGCAGAGATAGAAGCAAAAGGACAAAATCTGTGATCACTCATATTTATCCTACAAAAATAAATCTGTGATCACTCATATTTCCTATAAAAATCGATTTTTTAATCTGAAACATAAAAATCGATTTTAAGGCTAAACGAGCAGAGATAGAGCAAAAGGATCAAAATCTGTGATCACTCGTATTTCACTCATATTTCATATCAAAAATCGATTTTATATGAAGAAACTAAAAATCGAATTTAAAGCCAAACGAGTAAGAGATAGAAGTCAAGGGACTATAATCTGTGATCACTCATATTGAGCAGCTAGTAGCAAAAGGACCACAATCTGTGATCACTCATATTTCCTACAAAAAATCGAGTTTTATATGCAAAACATAAATATCGATTTTAAAGCTATACCGAGCAACGATAGAGGCAAAAGGATCAAAATCTGTGATCACTCATATTTCCTACCAAAAATCGAGTTTTATATGAAAAACATAAAAATCGATTTTAAAGCTAAACGAGCAGCTAGAAGCAAAAGGACCAACTGTGATCATTTATATTTCCTACAAAAATCGATTTTATATGCAAAACATAAAAATCGATTTTAAAGCTAAACGCAGAGAGATAGAAGCAAAAGGACCAAAATCTGTGATCACTCATATTTCCTACCAAATAATCGATTTATTATGAAAACATAAAATCGATTTAAGCTAAACGGGCACGATAGAGGCAAAGGATCGAAATCTGTGATCACTCATATTCATACCAAATGTCGATTTTATATGAAAAACATAAAAATCGATTTTAAAGCTAAACGAGCAACGATAGAGGCAAAAGGATCACTCATATTTCCTACCAAAAATCGATTTTATTTTTCAAAAACATAAAAATCGATTTTAAAGCTAAACGGAGCAACGATAGAGGCAAAAGGAAATATTCCTTCAATGTCTCCTTGTGTGGTATATGTTCGGTTCCGATATCAAAAAAATTTTCTGCTTTGGTATATTTAGGGTTAAGAAAGGTCACTTGATAATACTTATAGGTAGAGAATCACGATGTTTTGTCCCCTTTTGGCTGTATCGTTGCTCCGTTTAAGCTTAAAATATATTTTTAATGTTTTTCCAATTAAAAAAATATTTTTGCTGGAATAATGAGGTGATTCACCGATTTTAAATCCTTTTGCCTCTATCGTTGCTCGTTTAGCTTTAACAACGATTTTTAATATTTTTTCATTAAAAATGATTTTTGCTGGTAAAATATGAGTAATCAACAGATTTCGAATCCTTTTTGCCTCTATCGTTGCTCGTTTAGCTTTAAAATCCGATTTTTTATGTTTTTCATAATGAAATGATTTTTTAGTGGGAAATATGAGTGATACAGATTTTTAATCCTTTTGGCCTCTATAGTTGCTCCTTTAGTTTAAATCGATTTTTATGTTTTCATAAATAAAAATCGATTTTTGTTGAGAAATATGAGTGATCACAGATTTTAATACTTTTTGCCTCTATCGTTGCTCGTTTTAGCTTTTAAAGTCGATTTTTATGTTTTTCATTAAAAAACTCGTTTTTTTGTTGAGAAATATGAGTGATCAAAATGTTTAATCCTTTTGCCTCTATCGTTGCTCGTTTAGCTTTAAATATATTTTTTATGTTTTTCATATAAAAAATCGATTTTGCTGGAAAATATGAGTGATCACAGATTTTTGTCTTTTGTCGCCTATCTCTGCTGGTTTAGCTTTAAATCGATTTTTATAATTTCATATAAAAATCGATTTTTGGCAGGAATAATTGAATGGATCCACAGATTTTTTGTCTCTGCTGGTTTTAGCTTTAAATGCGATTTTATAATTCCCTATATAAATCGGATTTTTTGGGCTAGGAGGCTATGAGTGATCACAGATTTTGTCCTTTTGGCCCTATCTCGCTTGGTTTAGCTTTAAAAATCGATTTTTTTTTTACCATCCCATCTAAAAATCGATTTTTTGGTAGGGAAATCATGATGATCACAGATTATTTGTCTTTTTGGCTCCATCTCTGCTAGTTTGGCTTTAAAAATCGATTTTTATAATTCCCATTAACAATCGTTTTTGGTAGGAAATATGAGTGATCACAGATTTGTTTGTCCTTTTGGCTGTATCTTTGGGGTTTGGCTTTAAAACTCGGATTTTTATAATTCCATATAAAAATCGATTTTGGTAGGAATATGAGTGATCACAGATTTTTGTCCTTTTGGCTGTATCTCTTGCTGGTGAGCTTTAAAATCGATTTTTTATAATTTCCCATATAAATCGATTTATTGGTAGGGAAATAGAGTGATCACAGATTTTTGTCTTTTTGGCTCTATCTCTGCTAGTTTAGCTTTAAAATGATTTTTTATAATTTCATATAAAAATCGATTTTTTGGTGGAAATATGGATGATCCACAGTTTTTGTCCTTTTGGTCTGTATCTTCTGCTGGTTTAGCTTTTAAGATCGATTTTTATAATTCTCATATAAAAATGATTTTTGGTAGGAATATGAGTGATCACAGATTTTTGTCCTTTGAGCGGTATTCTGCTGGTTGAGCTTTAAAATCGATTTTTAATGTTTTTCACTTAAAATCGATTTTTGGTTAGGAAATGATGAGTGAATCACAGATTTTGTCCTTTGGCTTCTATTCTGCTGTTTAGCTTTAAAATCGATTTTTATAATTCCCACATAAAATCGGATTTTGGTAGGAAATATGAGTGATCACAGATTTTTGTCCTTTTGGCTCTAATCTCTGCAGGTTTTAGCTTTAAAATCGATTTTTTAAATTCCCATATAAAAATCGATTTTTTGGCAGGAAATATGAGTGATCACAGATTTTTGTCTCTTTGGCTCTACTCTGCTGGTTTTGCTTTAATGGTGTAAGCTTTAAATTCTATATAATCTGATTTTTGGTAGGAAATATGAAATGATCCACAAATTTTTTGTCCTTTTGTCCCTATCTTGCTTGCCGTTTAGCTTTAAAATCGATTTTTATAAATTCCGATATGGAAAAAAAAATCGAATTTTGCGTAAAGGAAATTGAAGTGATCACAGATTTGTTGTCCTTTTGGCTGTATTCTCTGCGCTGGTTAGCTTTAAAATCGATTTTTATAATTCTCATATAAACATCGATTTTTGGTCCGGAAATATTAGTGATCACCATTTTTGTACTTTTGGCTGTATCTCGCTGGTTTAGCTTTAAAATCGACTTTTATAATTCCCGATATAAAATCGATTTTTGGTAGAAATATGAATGATCACAGATTTTTGGTCCTTTTGTCCTAATCTCTGCCTGGTTTAGCTTTAAAATCGATTTTTATAATTCCCATTATAAAAATGTTTTTGGGCAGGAAATTGAATGAATCACAGATTTTTGTCCTTTGGATCTATCCTCTGCTGGTTTGCTTTAAAATCGATTTTTATAATTTCTATAAAATAGATTTTGGTAGAAAATATGAGTGGATCACAGATTTTTTATCCTTTTGCCCTAAATCTCTGCTGGTTTAGCTTAAAATCGATTTTATAATCCCACATAAAAACTGATTTTTTGGCAGGAAATATGAATGATCATTTTTGTCTTTTGGCCCTATCTCTGCTGGTTTAGCCTTTTAAAATGGTGTAGCTTTTAAAATTCTCACTATAAAATCGATTTTTTGGTAGGAAATATGAAATGATCACACGATTTTTTGTCCTTTTGGCCCTATCTCTGCTGGTTTAGCTTTAAAATCGATTTTTATAATTTCGATATAAAATCGATTTTGGTAGGAAATTGAGTGGATCACGATTTTTGTCCTTTTGGCTTGTATTCTGCTGGTTTGGTTTAAAATCGATTTTTATAATTCGATTATAAAAATCGATTTTTTGGCAGGAAATATGAATGATACAGATTTTTGTTCCTTTTGGCCACTATCCTGCTGGTTTTCTGCTTTAAAATCGACTTTTATATTCCATTATAACAATTCGATTTTTGGTAAGAAATATGAGTGATACAGATTTTTGTCCTTTTGGTCTTATCTCTGCTAGTTTTAGCTTTAAAATCGATTTTTTATAATTCCATATAAACATCGATTTTTGGCAGGAATATGAATTGATCACAGAGATTTTTGTCTTTTGGATCTATCTCTGCTGGTTTAGCTTTAAAATCGATTTTTATAATTCTCATATCGGGATTTTGGTAGGAAATATGAGTGATCAAGATTTTTGTCCTTTTGGCTATCTTCTGCTGGTTTTGCTTTAAAATGATTTTTCAATAAATTCCACATAAAAATCGATTTTTTGGCGAGGAAATATGACTGACACAGATTTTTCGTCCTTTGGCCCTATCTCTTGCTGGTTTAGCCTTAAAATGGTTCACTTTAAAATTCATATAATCGATTTTTGGTAAGAAATATGAATGTCACGACGATTTTTTGGTCGCTTTGGCCTATCTTGCTGGTTTAGCTTAAAAAATCATTTTATAATTCATATAAAATCGAATTTTGGTAGGGAAATATGATATCTTCTGGCTGGTTTTGGCTTTAAAATCGACTTTTTATAATTCCCCGATATCAATCGATTTTTGGTAGAAATATGAGTGATCACAGATTTTTGTTCTTTTGGCTCTATCTCTGCTAGTTTAGCTTTAAATCGATTTTTATATTCCGATATAAAAATCGATTTAAGAGTAGGAAATATGAGTGATCACAGATTTTTTCTTTTGGCTCTATCTCTGCTGATTTAGCTTTAAATCGAGTTTTTATAATTCCCATATATAATCGATTTTTGGTAGGAAATATGAGTGATCACCAGATTTTTGTCTTTTGGCTGTATCTCTGCTGGTTTAGACTTTAAATCGATTTTTATAATTCCACATAAAAATCGATTTTTGGTAAGAATATGAGTGATCACAGATTTTTGTCCTATTGGTTATCTCTGCTGGTTTAGCTTAAAATTCCGATTTTTATAATTCCGATATAAAAATCGATCTTTTGGTAGGAAAATATGATTATCACAGTTTTTGTTCCTTTTGGCTCTATCACTTGGGCTGGTTAAAGCTTTAAAATCGATTTTTTATGTTTTTTCCCTATAAAAATCGATTTTTGGTTAGGAAATATGAGTGTCAACGATTTTGTTTTGTTCCTTTTGGTGTATCCTGCTGGTTTTAAGATTTAAATCGCTTTTTTATAATTCCGATATAAAAATCGATTTTTGGTAGGAAATATGGTGATCACGATCTTTTGTCTTTTGGCTCTATCTCTCTGCTAGTTTAGCTTTAAAATCGATTTTTATAATTCCATATAATAATCGATTTTTGGGTATGGAATATACTGATCACAGATTTTTTGTCTTTCGGTCATCTTCTGCCTAGTTTAGCTTTAAAATCGATTTTTATAATTCGCCAACATAAAAATCGATTTTGGTAGGACATTATGAGTGATCAACAGATTTTTGTGCCTTTTGGCTCTATCTTGGCAGGTTTAGCTTTAAAATCGATTTTTAATCCATATAAAAATCGAATTTTTGGCAGGAAATAGAGTGGATCAAGATTGTTTGTCTCTTTTGGTCTACCAGTCTGTGGTTTTGCTTTAAAATGGTGTGTTTAAAATTCTATATAAATCGATTTTTTTGGTCAGGAAATTGAAATGATACAGATTTTTGTCTTTTGTCCTATTCTGCTGGTTTAAGCTTTAAAATCGATTTTTATGTTTTTCATTAATATCGATTTTATGGTGAGGAAATTATGAGTGATGCACAGATTTTATGTCTTTTTGGGCTCTATCTCTGCTGGTTTAGCTTTAAAAATCGTTTTTATAATTTTTGTCTTATTGGCTTCTACTCTGCTGGTTTAGCTTTAAAAATCGATTTTTATAACTCACATATAAAAACATCGATTTTTGGTAGGAAATATGAGTGATCACAGTTTTTTTGTCTTTTTTGGCTCTATCTTGCTGGTTTTAAAGCTTTAAAAACGATTTTTACAAATTCCATATAAAAATGATTTTTGGTAAGAAATAATGAGTGATCACAGATTTTGGTCGTTTTGGCTCTATCTCTGCTGGTTTAGCTTTAAAATCGATTTTTATGTTTTTCTTTTAAAAATCGATTTTTGATAGGAAATATGAGTGATCGCAGATTTTTGTTCTTTTGCCTCTATCTCTGCTGGTTTAGTTTTGAAATCTTTATAAATTTTTCGTTTCTTTTTTTTTAATTTTATTTGGTTTTCGTAAGATTTATTTATATTAAATTTTTTTATTGTTTTATATCTAATATTTTTATTTATTTATATTAAATTTTTTTTATTTATTTTTATTTCATTTTTGTTTATCATTTTTTTTATTTTCTAGACTACGACTATGAAATGTGGTTGAATCCGCAAGAGGACTCATTTTATTCTTTTTATACTGGTGAGTCTTTATTCCCCTTCTAAATCATAGAAACATCAATAGCCTGTCACTGCTGAAATAATGGAACAGAGGGATATATTTCCCCAAGTGCGTTTGCAATGTGTAAATGCATCATCATCACAGCAACAACAACAAGTACTATTTACATAAAAATCAACAAAATAAACTAAATCACAATTTTGTTTGATTGATGTTAATTGATTTTCAAAGTAACACAAAAGAATCCATAGACAGCCAGATGGATGAATGAATGGTTGGTTGAATGTTTGGTTGATGGGACAGACATATTCACTAGCTTACTGATGGTCTGAATAGAGCCAAAATAACACCAAAACAATCAACCAACCAACTAAATAAACAACAACGACATAAAATGCATTTCGAGGATGACAATAATAATGTTGTTGTTGTTTTCAACGTTGATTATTTCATGTATTCTATTACATTCTTATTTACTTGTACTATAAAATTCCAGACAGACTGAGAGAGAGAGTTTATTTATTTTTTTTTTTTTCGTATTTGGGTGACTTTAGTATTTGTTTTGGCGATTGACTGCGTATAGTTGTTATTGCTTTTGATTCAAGTATTATTTGACATGAATTTAAACAATTACATCACGTTCTTTACGTTAAGGACAAAATGTTTTAATTCCCTGTTGTTGCTGCTACTACTGTTGTTGCTGCTGTGGTCTTTCGATTACAAGCAAAATTGAGATATCGATTTAAATTCCAGTTTGTTAAGTATTTAAAAAAAACAATTTATGTTGTTTTTTTTTGTTGATGCTGCAGTGCTCCATGTATTTTTATATGCAGTGAAGTGAAAATCCAAACGATAGAAATGCATTTTATAATCGTGGTTGAAGATACATTTCGTTTTAAAATGACAGAGTTTGGATTGAAGCTGGAATATACAACATATTTTTCACCACTTCATAAATGGCACAAAGTGAATATTTTAAACTTTTTAGGAGGTATTTAATAATGCCTTCCAACATGAATTTATATTTATACAAAATATTACGTCGATAATAACATTTATATGAATTTATTCACTTTTGGGTGATTCTCGAAAGGGGGCTTATATGGGAGCAATGGTAAATTATGGACCGATCTTGGTAAAATTTGGAACTACAGTTTTGACTTGATACTAACATTTTAATGGGCATTTTCTGAAAAGGGTTTTATATGGCTGCTGTGGTTAATTATGGACTTATATTTTCGAAATTCGGCACATAGATTTAAACTTCTACGGATCTTATATGAGCCAAATTTTATTAAAAAATTGCAATATTAGCGGGGGGCTAGGTGAAATGGTAAAGCGATAATAGCCAATTTTAACAAACTTCGTCTCTGAACTGTAAGAAATCTTTCTGCTTTAATTGTTACTCAAAATTGCGACCTGTAGTTTGATTAGAAAGTTTACATGAATGAACAGACGGGCGGACATCTTTAATTAAGTCAACTCAGCCGATTGGTGTAAATTAAGATGAGTCTTAGAAACAAACTTTTGGTTGTTACAAACATCAGAACAAACGCATAATCCACTTCCTACTTATGGTGGCTTAGGGTATAAATATCAAATAACAAGAACAAGAGCCTTAAAGGCCAGGATAGCCCTATATATGTGTAGGAAAGTCATTGGGATATCTGGAAGTACAAATTCCCAGAACACAAAACTGGTTTCCCATGGTAGTAAAGACCATCGATCTATGAGAGAAGGAACCAACTAGACTACTACTTGAAGTGCAGTTAGACTGTAATGTACAGGACACACCATGCTCGTGGAAATGGGTCGTCTCTTTTAATGACTTTGTAGAAGTTGCAATGATGAGATGGAGGAAGAATCATCTTTCATTGCTCTCCGAATGCCCTTCATTATCGAGATCATTGAGGACTATACTAGTGTTTCCGCTTCTAGATTATGGTGGCCTTGAGAACACTTGATTGAAAATCACTTTTCCTTTTCTTGTAGATCAAGATGGTTAGGTGGAACGCAATCTTGTAAGTCGGACTACAACTCAGCATCTCGTAACACAAGGGATCGAGTAATATGTACCACAAATGATATGTCTGATCTAGAACACTGTCCCGCACAACCTAACCTATATATGACGCGCTGTATGGTGGAAAGCTATGAAAAATCCATCTTTTCAGGAATGATTTGAACAAATTCAGAGTAGTTCAGCTGCTACTTAATTATAGATACATACGCAAAAATCCCACTCAAATCTGTTGATGAGGATGCATTCATTCTTAGCCTTTTCTTGAGACGGTTTCTTCCAGTGTTACAATCTCGACCTGGTTCTCCATCCTAAGGAGCGGTTTCAGTAAGGATTCACACTGATGGTCCTAATGTTAATAGAGTTGGTTCCTTCCATTCTTACAAATAGAGAAAAACAATTTGCTTCAACTGCCGGCCATAAAAGAGCAGTAAACTGGTAGGGCTATTCGCGTGTTAGATATCCAAAACTGTAGATCGACAGTCAAGTGCTATTAAATACCTCTAGTATTCATCTCTAAACGGATTAGGTGACGATATTAAACCTGGAATCTGTTTTAAGTTAGGCACTTCGAAGTACCCGGGAAATCTTACTGCAGACAAACTAGCTGGCAACTGGTTCTCTTCTTTCGTCGTGGAACTTTGGATCAACGGACTGGTGACCGTTTCCTCCTGCAAGTTGAGGATTGCACAGGGCCCTCGATGGGACTATCAAGAATTCCATACGTATTCTGGTAACTTAAAGTAACATATTATAGATTCTAAACCTAATTCTGTTAGCCGATTGTGCTTCTGGACATTTTAAAAAGTTACATTATAGTAAAACTTCTTCAAATCGAGTGGGATGTGTACCTTGACACTTAAGTGTTGGGCTGGCCCTTTTTATTTTAGACTTCATCTGCGTGAGATACCTTTCTTAAATTCATAGTCAAAACTAAAAAAAATTGGGTGCCAATAACAAAATTCGTTATTGCAGATTGTACCCTACCTTAGCGCCCCAGCTCGGTGCTTAGCGGTTCTTGAATATATCAGTTTTCCAAACTTAAACAATGTGCGCTCCTCCTGCTATACTTATTACCAACTCAGCCTAACAAGAGCCTTAAAGGCCAGGATAGCCCTATATATGTGTAGGAAAGTCATTGGGATATGGCTTTTTGTGTGCATAATATAATTAACCGCTATATTGCTATTATTTTAAATATTTATTAGTGTTTTTAACTTAATTTAAATTTGTTACTAAAACATTTAAATATTCACTTTAATATATACCAATCGAGCCAATATACTTAAATATTACTTCCAAACCCTGACATCTCTTGTTAACCCAAAACGTTGCAATTGATGTTGTTAATTTCAATTGATACTTGTACGCCACACCACCACATTCACATAAAATTCCCGCACTTAGGTTGCTGTTTTTATATTTTTTTGTCCTGATTTGTTTGTTGCATTTACAACATTTTTAACTAGTTTGTCGCGAGTATTTACACAACATAACAACAATAAAAAAGTGGAACTAAATTTTACAACATCAAATGTGTTGATAATGAGTTGGAGCTACATTAAAGGCTTGATGAGTTTGTTATTTCCACTTAAATATTTTAGAGGTTTTAGATGGATTTTTGCTATTTTTTTTTAAGGACACCAAGTTAGCAAACGAAAAAGGGCAAAATAATTTTAAAATTTAAAACATTGTAAATATATGTTGCAAAAGCATAGAACATGTTCATTTGAAGTGTATTTGCATTTAACGCTAAAATGCATTTTCAAGTGGCACAAAACATGACAGTTGCATTAATTTTCGTATCCACCAAAAACATTTTGTTTCATTTTTTTTCCTCTCTCTTGTTTTTGCAACAATTTATACAATACAAGCGACTGGAATGAAAACAACGGATCAAACAATTTTTAAACAACATGCAACATAAACATCATACTCACACTTTTTTATTTTTAATTTTAATATGGTATAAATGGCAGACATTTACATGGAACGAACGCCGGACCATGTAGACATTTAAACCTTTAAACTTTTACTTTAGACTCGCATAACATGTTCATGTCAACCATGCTATTTTTAAAGCAATTTTCTCTCTCTCTCTTTTTGTGTTTTTTGGTGGCGAAAATTCTATGTAGAACAATTTGTTGTTTTTTTTTATATTTTTGAGCTTTACAAGTATGAGTGCATTATGCAATCATTTTGTGACAATTGTGTGGTAGACATTGTGTCAATTGCTAACAATATATTTATTTTTTTTTAGGATTTCCCCTTTATTTATTTAAGCCATAAAACATTTACAAAATTTAAACCAAATATACCCGACTAAAAATAAATAAAAAACAAATACAAATAAATATGTATGTATTTACGTGGCTAGAAAACATTTGTATTGAAGTGTTTTGTAAATTTTAGTTTGATTTTTAAATTGCAATTCTAAAAAATTTATGTAAATTTTAAATTCATTTATTTTAATGTAAAAATAGTTTTTTTTTTGTTACTTTATAGCTTATACTGCAGTCATTAAATAAATTTTAATATTATTTCCTTTATTTGATTTTTTTATTTCTGCTAATTTATCACTTTATAATCAAGTGATTTTGAAAATGCAGTTAATTTTTTTTTTCAAGATTTATGTTTAACTTGTGAACTCATTATTATGCAGGAAAACAAAGCAAATACTCTTGTGCTTATAATAAAAGTGTTTGGGAAAGACAGTGGGACAAGAGTATATCTTGGAAAATGGGTGTAAATGAATATGATAATACATAATCATAGGCATTAGTATAAAGTATTTTAAGCTAAAAGCTTTCGATAATATTAGCAGGAAGATCCATGCAAATGAACCATTGAGGTAGTTAGTCATAATTTTTAAAAGATCGTGACAGCATTATAAAAGATACTTCATAGTCCACTCCTACTTTTCATTTAAAGTTGAACTATTGAATTCCTTGGATTTGGTCCCCAGGATTTGACGTTCTAGCCAGATTGTTTTGGAAGCTATATGATATTAATATATTAACCCTATTTAAGCACGAGAGTTGGAAAGGTGAACAAAGCACATTTC
>MINK01187807.1:0-11874 GCA_001735545.1 Phormia regina
ATAGGCAATGGTGTAGGGTATCATATGGTCGGTCTTGACCGACTATACCTTCTTCTCTCCTTTTTCCAAAATTTGAAATTAATATATTCTTTTAATTTTATTTTTTTTTGTGTTCCGTATTTCAAAATTTTTGAAATGTATTCAAAAGAAAGAAATTGAAAATCGGAGGCTTTATCGTGACCAGTTTCTCCTCAAGCCCTATCCAAACTTGATCAATTTTGAAATAGGTTTTTAATTTGTTTCCTTAAATTAAAAAGCCTAAATCAAAAAAAATATATATTAATAGTATGGACCCATATGTTGGTTAAACACACAAAAAATAACTAATGTGCCACGGCTTTTGTAACGGCTGGGTGACTATTTTAATGAAATTGAAATTAAAAAAATATCCGGCCGGGCATATATAAAAAACAACTACACAGTAGTCCTTGAAATGGTTAATATAAAAGTTTGTGTATATTTGTAATATATTTTTCACTATTTTTCCTATTTAACTCTATTGTTTAAAAAACAAAAATTTCGAAAAAATATTTCCAAACACATTTGTTCAAAAAGATATTCTGAAACTTATATAAAAAAACCTCATAAAGTACGAAAATCTTAGATCCAAAAAGCCGAAATTTTAGAAAAATATTAATGACTAATTTGTTTAAGAACAAAACCCGTACCTTATATAGAAACTTCAAAAAGTTTAAAAAGGCGTTTTGGTCGACATCTTGAAAGCTAATAGAACGATTTGTTTCTTTTATTCAAGAAAAATTGTAAGAAAGATTTTGAATTTTTGTGTATCTTATATTGGAGTGACGACAAATATAAACATTTTTGTGGGTATCTTCGTTGTTTTTTTTATTTCTTCTTTGACGTTATTTATCAATTGATTTTGCTCATTTTTTTAGCGCTATTCTAAGAAATCTTCCCAATAATTTGATGTATACAACATATATATTCAATAAGTGGGACTTTTTAAAAACTGATTTCAACAGACAGACGGACATCTTTATTAAAAAGGATCTTTGTTTTTTCACTATATCTAAGTTATTTATCAACCGATTTTGCTCATTTTTATTAGCGCTCTTCGAAGAAATATTCCCAATAATTTGATGTATAAATCATATATATTCGATAACGGACATCTCTAGCAATTCGATAGACGGACATCTCTAGCAATAATCATCCAGAATATATATATACATTTTGGGGTTTTGGACGTGTAAAATGTGGAAATTACAAACGGAATGACTTACACCTATGGTGATAGGTTTATAAAGTCAATTATTGAAACAATTTTCGCTGCACTAGGTTTTCGTTTAGTTTGGTACACAAAAGTTGGAGTCTTTTTGTTTCCAAGATTTTAGAACAAGTCTATTTATTTTGCTACCAAATTTTGATAAAATACATCTACTAGTTTAAATTTTATTTAACACCAAATATTAACCTTATTTCTAGAAATTCTAACAGCAAATTCTAATTAAAAGTTTTTGTCATATACTTCAATATTTATTCCAGAAAAAGGCAATGAAAATCGAAGCAAAACTTCCAGCGTTAATTTCTTTTTAACTTTTATGTGAGATCTTATCAAACACTTTAAAGAAAATCTTCGAAATTAGATTTAATTTGTAGAAGTTAGGATTTTTTTATACATTTTCGAAATAGTTTGTTTCTATATCCTGTAGTTTAGCTCGTTTTATAACAGCGGTTGTATAAGATGAGTTTTCTGAAAGCTTATGTCCTCCTTTACAACTCTTTCATACAATTCAATTGAATCCAAGTAGTAGTTTAGGAGACACAGATTTATTACTAAAAATGTTTGTGCCGGGAAGGGTTACTCAGTTGATATGGGTACATGGTGTTAATAAGTACTAAGACCCTGAAACATTTCTTTAAAATCTAAAGGACGTTGTTCTATATATCGCATATATCGAAAAAGTTTTGTCTTCAAGTCATTCTTACATATGCGTTCAATACGATCTGCAGATATGGGGATATTAAGGCTATTTTCTGTAACAAAAAGATTTATTATATAAAAAACTTATCTTTTTTTCAAACTATGGTTTATATCTTCTTAACTACAGATTAGATTATAAAGTTATTTAAAATTGACTTGAAAGCAATTTTCATTAGATAAGTAAAAGACGTTTTAAAAGCTATGCTTTAATATATTTGGCAAACTCCTTTATCGTACAAATTGCGATCTATCGCAAAAACTAGAGCAATTCAAAAAAAAAAGTAGATAAGAGTTAATAGGCCTTGTATCTGAATTAATTGAGAAACCCTGTGCCGCAGAATCGGTGCTTCCTTGGGTTATCAATCAATATTTTATTATTAAATGACCTAAAGTAAATTAAATTTGTAATTATGTACTTCAGTTTGAAAAATATATTAAAAATTCAAACTTAAAATTCTATTCTTATCTTTTTGCCAATTAAAACAGGAAATTAGATATAAATTTATCAAATAAATTATTGATTGAAAATAATTGATAACAATTTTTTTTTTAATAGAAAAAAAAAGGATTTACAATTTAATAACAAATACCTTAATAAATATTTTACAATTTAATAAATATTATTAAAAACAAATTACTTCTACAAAAAAAATTAAACTATTATTACATAACAAAAAAAATAAATGCATTTGATTGAATTTCAAAATAGATAAACTGACACTGAAACTAATCATTTAAGCATAAACAAGTTAATAATATTAATAAAGAAATAAATCGTATTGTAAATGCAATCAATTGTAAAATCGATATAAAATCAAAGTTAAAAAATTCTTAAAATGTTGTAAGAGAATATTAATCTGAAAAAACAATATAAAAAAAAGTTGATACATTTTGCCTTGACCTTGTTATCACACGCATAACAAAAACAAAAAAAAAAAAAAAAAAAAAAAAAAAAAAAAAAAAAAAAAAACAACAAATACATAAAAAAAATTATTGACTCGAAAATATATTCAAGAGGTTTATTTTTTTTTTATTTTAATGTATAATACACACTCACAGAATAGTGTTACTCATACTACTCGACCATCATCACCCTACTCAATTTGGTATTATGTCATCTCTTCTGTCATAACAATAACAACAACAACTACTATAAAAACAGAAGCAACCTAGAATAACACTAATAATATGTGTTGGATATTTATATATTCCTTACAAAAACAATAAAAAAAAAAAAACTCCTATTTTTCGTTAAAAATATATACACAAATACATATACAAAATGATGACATAGTCATAATAAAAATATAAATTTATACATAAATACTAAGGTACTACCAATTTGTAAGGAGAAAAAGTATTTAGGAGAACTTTGGACTTTAACGTAATTCAATTGTAAAAATAAAAATTCTATTCTAAGTGGCCGGGCGTTTATACCCAGAATCTGGCAGGAATTTTTCTTATTCTATCGATTTTCTTTAAAATCAAATGGGAAAATTCTTTGAAAATGATTTATATTTGAGGCTAAATGCACAATTTTTGTAAATAAATCTGTATCTGCAAAACTATTGGTAGGATTAAAGTGTAGTATGAAAGATTTGTAAACACCCTGTGATAAGCTACAGGGTGACAAGCATGTAAAAATTCAATATATTGTAGCTTATTTCTGTAAAGTGTTTGGTAAAATAAATCTTATATTTACAGTTAAAATCAGGGATTGTAAATAACAGTTACTTTTAAATTAAAAAAAAAAAAACAGTTATAACGAAATATCGAACAACTCATTTCTATATACACCATTGCGATCGTTGCTTTTTAAATGTTTGATTTTTATTTTTTTGAGCAGAAATTAAAGTTATTTTTTAAACTGTTATTCCGAACTTTTATGATACAAGTCATAACTGTTACGGTCCCTGGTTAAAAATATTGTTCACGTTTCCGGGAGTATACTCTATTTTCTTTACATATTTTAAAAAACTGATCTTTAAAACGGTCTTTATAGATATTGCGATTTTTCGTGGTCACATTAATACAAACGACAGAAAATAATCATTATTCTTGAAATCAGATACAAGGAACAACCGGATAAATGTGTTATATTCAGAAATGTAATCTTCATAACAGGTTCTATCGGAATCCGATAGAGAATCTGTATAACAAAAAAAAAAAAAAATATTAATGACTATTTTTGATTTTTACCTTTTTTTTGCTCACAATAATAAAAGGGATTTCTCATCGTAAATTAGATTTATTTACTAAAAGCAAGTGTCATGATATGTTTTTCACCATATTTTTTCAAACAATGTTACAAAACTTGTTAGGATATTATTCTTCCCTTTCGATCCCACTAAAAAAGGACCAAAATTTTATATATTCTTAAACTTATGAGAATATTATTATTTTCTTTGCATCCTGCAGGCATCATAAGGTCATGAACATGACAATATATTTATAACAAAAAATGATTCTGATACAGAAAATAAGAAGAGAAAATAGGATTTATTTAAGATTAATTTGAAAACCATTTCGTCGTATTAAATCGAAAGTCTAATTTTCTCAAACAAATTGATGATAACATTATTAAGATAAACCCTATGTTATCTGCATTTAGTTTCTAAATAACTATTTCAATGGATTAAACTTTGAAATTACAGTTATTTATATCTCCAATATGTATTACCAAATCAATTCGGTTAATCGAATAATTTAACCGATCAAACTATAACCTCGAATTATTATTTGTCAAATAAACCGATTAATTGGATACCCTAGTATAAATATAAGTTTGAGTCTATTTACATTGGGGATTCTCACAGGGTTTGTTTATGATATTTTGTTTAAGTTGCTTTAAAATCACTCTACATTTATTGTGAAGTTTTTTAAAAAATGTTTGAGAAAAAACAACAAATCAAAAAAATTAAAAATAAATTTAAACAAATTTTATGAAATTTTTAGCTTTGCGACGACATGTAACTTTTCTTACCCCGCTTGCTTCTGTACACCTCTTGCCTACAAATGTAAAAGTTGCAGCATTTTTTCAGGAAAAATCCTCAATGTAATTGAACTCTTTGTCATTCCGTATGTCCGTCTGTCTGTTGAAATCAGCTTTTAGAAATCTCAAATTATCGGATATATATGTTTTATACATCATATTGTAGGGAAAGTTCTTTAGAAGAACAAAAAAAAAAAATAATTAGTAAGACCGGTTAATAAATAACTGATATATATATACAAAAACGGCGAAGATACACACAGAAATCTTATATGTTGTTGGCATTTCTAGGCTCCTAAAGAAGATAGCGACTTTATTGAAAAATTGAAAACTTTTTATGAAAAATAATTGGTCCACTAGTATTAGAGATATCGACCAAAACGCAGGCCCTAGTTTAAGCTACAAATGGTGCACCCAAAAATCTTGTTTGTTATCGAAATTTCTTGGCTCCTATATAAGCTAGCGATTTCATTTTTGCAACAAAAATTTTAAAGCATTTTAATTTTTTTCTGAATAAATGAAAAAGTCTGTTCACTAGTATCCGAGGTATCGACCAAAACTCAGGCCCTAGTTTAAGCTACAGATTTTTATTTTTATATAGATCGGTTATAAATTTAAAAAAAAATGATTTCAATAAAATATACACATATTTTATGGGACCCTCCTAATAAATATATAAATACACTCACATCAAAATCTTGTTTAGTAGCAGTAGAAGGGTCAGGTTCTTTGTAAATGTTTTTCAACAAATTAAATTCGCGAACAATTTTTGTCAATTTATGTTGTCGTCTAGTATCCTGGCTACAAAAATATTATAGAAATATTAATAAATTTCTTTTTTTTTAAGAAGAAATTAAAGTAAAAGAAAAAAATTATTAATGTTGATAATAGCAGCAGTCATATAATAAAGTATACAAGACATACATATATATATAATAGAGTATACATTTCACAGAGTGACAAGCTTTTTTCTAGGAAAAAATCTAATAAAATTTTTGTAATAAAAAAATAATTTAACAATTTGCAAGGAAATAAGTTATTTAAAGTACATGAGGATTACAATATTAATAAAACAAAATGAGTTCATTTATTTCCCAAGTCTTTAAAATATTGATTTAATGTAATGAATTTAAATGCTAATTGTTTACACAAAATTCTATTAAAAGAATAGTTATGTATTTCTTTTGCTACTTCATAGTTACAATCTAAAAATAAAACTATTAAATTATTTCAAATGTTTGTTTTTATCCTAAAAATACCTTTTTACATTATTTCTTTTTTATTAACAACTTGCAATGCAGTACGAGTAATACTAATCATTAGAAAAAAATATATATTTTCATTTCCTATTTGTCGAGAAGACAACAAATACAACAACACATATACAATAGACGCGCTTAAATTATTCAACAATAACAATAATATATAAACATTTAACGTCAATATCTATTTTCGTATATCGTCAAACTTTGTGTAAATATTTTTCATCATACATCCACCCGTCCATCTAATTCGTTTTTTTTCTATTGACTGGATAGTTAGTCAGTCATTCAGTCAGTCATATCACCTAGAAAATGTTCTTTTATTCATTCATTCATTCATCGAACTAAAACCAAATCAAAAAATAAGAAAATAAGAGACATAATTTCAGTAAAATTTGCTTTGATGACGTTATAAACAATAAAAGCAAAAAAAAAAAGACTTTTATTTACAGAAATAAAATCTGAGAATAAAATACTTACTCGTACCAAAAAATAAGAAAAAAAAATTGTATCATTCACATGCGTAAAATACTATTTAAGTAAAATCTAGAATATATCTGTGTGTATGTATATTATAAGTATTAAAACAATAACCATATGAATACATATAAACAAATGTACATACATACATACAATACATAAGAATAGAAGGCGCTTAATTTTCAAAAGACTTTCCTTTTTTTTCAACTGTAAGACAACTTATTTCGTAGACAAACAAACGCTAATACATGTGTTGTTTATAAAGTTAGAGAGACAAGCAAGACACAACCCACTTTATATTTCTTCAAATTATATTCATTCACATAAACACTTTAGAACAAAAAGAAAAAAAATTACTCTTCAATTTTCACACACACAAAACTCAAATATCCAACACCTATCACAACACTAATACCAACACAATTTATATCTAAAATTTATCCTTCAAATGAAGACACAAGAATGAAAATTGAAACAACAAAATTGTTGTTACGTTATTTGAGGCAGAGTTTTAAAGGAATGAAAAATGTTTTTGATGTGGGAGAACAAAAATTATAAAATAAATAAATAAATGAATGAATAAAAAGAAAATTTTACTGAATTACTAAGCAAATCATTGACGTCACTATGATATAATTTATTAAGAAGGAAACGAGGGAAATAAGGTTTTTGTTTTATTACTTTATGGATGCTAGAGAGAGTAAAAACAAAAAATGTACTCAAAGAAAAGTTGGAAAAGTTTTATGTACTTTCGCTTTCCTGAGACTTATATTTATTAATATTTGGATTAATTCAAATATAACTATAATTTTCCAACTTTATCTTAATATAAATATACCAAACTATTATTAACCATATTTTTTCCAGTGCATTTTATACTCATTGTACTCCCAGCAATGATTTATTTAAAAGAGTGTAAGTAATAATAAGAGTGAACTCAGCCAGCTTAGTCCGAGGATACGCATTTTTGAGATTTCGATGTGGGGAAAACCCCTACTATTACATTTTAATCAATAATTTGTGAATGGTTGGATAATGATATTAAAGATAGAGTTTGAATCATATAGACCTACCGGGAGCGTGTCTGGAGGGTTTCAAAGTGGAATACCTTGGATATGAAAATTAAAAAATGGAAACATAAAACTGATTTAATTTTAGAAAATGTTTATTCGGCTTTCCCGGTTATAATTACCCACCATCAGTTTTTTTTTTAAATTTTACGTTATATGAGAGGAGGGCGGTAAAGTGGGCGAACCACGCTCATTTTTTGTTTTCGAGTTTTAATTGGTTCTTGACAGACGCGGATCCACGGGAAGATAAAAAGGGAAATTTCCCTCCCCGGAATGGAAATAATGAAATTTAAGAAAATAGTTATAAGAATCATTCCATTTTTCTCTCCCAAATGCTTGAGCTGGGCCCGCGCCTGGTTCTTGAACTATTCGTACACAATTACGTTGACGTTTTACTTTATAAGGAAGGTGTGAGGAAGGGCTCCAAGTTTATGTTGACCATTAAACTATCTGCACAAAATTTCGTTATCGTATATGCTTTTAGTTAAGAGATATCTGCCGAAAAGTAAGAAATGAAGCTAAAACTCTATGTTTTCAGTTTTTTCCATTTTTTTTATTCGTTTATTAACTGATTTTTCTCATTTACAATATCAAACAAATATTGTCCTTTTCTGGATCCTGGTTTGGTTCTGTATCGATCTAGCTATGTCCGTCCGTCTGTCTGTGGAAAGCAGGATAAGGGCTCAATATCCCTTATGGGGTCTTAGATGATATTTTTTATATATTACAATACGTAATGGCATAATCAATATACTCCCCCTTAATGTTGGATATAAAAAGGTATTAATTTTCAAATATTAAAATCTAACCTCTAGAATGGTTTAAAATTTAACCCGATTTTTATGGAAATATTTTTCATTTTATTTACAAATAAGCAACGTAAAAAGAACTTTATAAAAAAAACAGTTTGAAGGAAAAAAATTAAAGATATTATTCCTACGAGATTAAGGGTCTACTAAAATCGATCAAGTTTTCCAATTTTCACTCCAACTTCTCAAAGCTAAAATTAAAAAAAATATATATATTAAATATTTTTACATAGTTTTTGATAATAGAAATTCAAGTTCCCCGATATCGGTTGGAAAGAAGCAAAAATTACAATTATTATTTTTTTTAAGAACGTCGACCAATAGAATGTTCTCTCGGAAAAATATTCAAAACCAATTCATATATAACGAAACTAATTTTTTTTTTTTTAAATAGATCAGGAAGATACCCAAAAGGATTGTCAATGATTGCAATTCAAATTCTCACTGATAATGTCTCTGTCCAACATATAATACACTAGGCGTTAAGAGATAGTTCTAATACCCTAACATGTCTACCTATAACCCAGTGTCCTGTATTTAGTGCTATCAAAATGAGTAGCATATGTTGCAATCAATTGATCGTTTAAAGGCTATATTTAGCAAAAGAGATTTAATCAGAGCTTTACTGTCAATATATTACAGTTTTCTTTGTCTATTTAATCTACTAGTAACGAGGGAGTTGGAATAAATAAGTAATTGGTGGTCATTTCTGGCGAGGAAGACCAGGAATGCATATCGAGAACATTTTTAGTTTAGGGGTTAATCGTTTCATATAATTTTAACTAAAAAAATATACAAATTTCGCCTTATAACTGTTTATTATTAGTTTTTCTTTCTAATATTTTTAATTAATAATTTTTTTCTATTTCTTTCAGGTACGTACCAGGAATACAAATATCTTTTTATTTTGGTAAGATTGCATCAGAATTATTTAAGAAATGGAATATTAACGTTCCCTTGACCTATTTTATCAAATACAATTATAAATATAATACTAGTTTAGATATGCGTAAAGTATAGGGGCTTGACTACCCTATTCATCCTATTTTATTTTATCAGTTCAAAATGATAACAAATTAGTTCCAAAAAATTTTATGTATTTTGTCATAATAGTTCTTTAGATATACATTAAGAAACATGGCTTTGAATAAGAGGTATCCATTCTTCTTTGTCTTTTCATTCCCATTTTTTACTTAAATTATGGAGGTTAATGACAGCAATGAGATGGGGTACTCTTTCTCCTGGCCCCTATCCATCCCGTTTTTATTATATAAATGAAATATATTAAGAAAATAGTTTTCACAAAATTTGAGTACTATCATCGAAATAGTTCTAAAAATAATATTTTTGTGTATGGGGTGTACAATTGCCCCAGGTCCTATCCGTACCGTTTTCATCACAATTATGCATGTTTTTAAGAAAGTTATACCAACAAAATATTGTCACTTTTGCTATAGTAGTTCTCAAGATATGCGTATAATTAAAAGTAATTACTTTGTTTGGGAAGTACCATTTCCCCTGGGCCCTAACTCTCTGTTCTTTTGACTTCATGTGTACAATATGATAAGAAAAAAGGTCTCTTAAAGTTTGAGGGCCTTCAACAAAATAGCTCTTTAAATATGCTACTAAGAATATTTGTTTTGGTATGGGGTTACTATTTCCCCAGGTACTACCCGTCCCATTTCTATCTGAACTTATGAAGGTTTTTGAGTGTTATTTTAACAAAATTTTCAGACTTTTGATGTCACAGTCATAGAGTAACATATAGAGACGAAATTCTCGATTGACAATTAAACAAAATTGTTGTTTTATAAACCAAAATTTGTGTTTATTCTTTTGGCAACAACAAAATGCATTTTATTACATGTATTTTGTTGTTGCATGAGTTAGGGTTTTGACAACCGACTTAGGTTTTTGACAACTAGTTTCGTCTCTTGTTACTCTTTCAAAGATATACGATTTTTAATATTTTCATTGTTGCGGTATAATTTCACCTGGTCTTATAGGTTATTCTGTTTTGGAGGAACATAAGATAAAGTATGAAATAAAACTCATGTTCACGATTACGGAGTGTCGTATTTTTTATTTTGCTCATCAAAGAAAACAAAGCTTCTTTCCTTTATCTATCTTGTATTAATTCGACGTAAAAATATGTGGTTTATTTTGTAGCCACAGCAACACTGACAAAGAGGGAGAGCGAAAAAATGGGTACTTACATGGAAGATTTTGAAATCTTCAACAGAGTAGAGTTTCATAGTTTGAACAAAAAGGCGACATATAGATTTTTTATCTACTTTTTCCTAGTATTTTCGAATTTGTTCGACTTCTAACAACAAGATAATCGTTTTTTCGACAATTTTCAAACCAAAAAGGAGATTTTAAAAGTCGACTTGATAAACCCTACAACAAAACTAATGATAATTATGAAAATGAAAGAATCAGCGTAACTGACTTAGCTCAAAAAAAGCTAAGTTTAGCAACCTAAATCGGGGTTCACACACAGCAATTTTTCTTGCAGCAATTCTGACTTTGTAGACGAGAGAGGTAAAGAGAATGTAAAAGTTTAGAATTCTCTTCTCCTCTCTCTCTCTCCTATAAACTCAGAATTGCGTCAAGAAAATTTGCTGTGTGTGAACCCGGGCTAAGTAATACTAATTTAACTCGGCGGTTGTTGGTCAACTCTCAGCCGATCGACTTCGCCCTCTGCTACCATTTATAGGTGCTCATATACATTTGGGGTATTCACACGGTCGTCATAAAGTCATATATCATAAAATAATAACACGAAAAAATATGACTGCTGTGAGCAACCCTCAATCGGTTTCGCTCGTAAAATCTGAAATTAGCTCAATAAAAAGCTATAGGTTTTAGCAACATAAATCGGCGGGCTAATATTGGTTCACAACACAGCATATTTTTTTCTTGGAGGCATTCTGGATTTAGACGAGAATGTTGAAATGGAATGTATAACAGTTTTTAGAAATTCTCTACACTTAAGCAATTTTTTTTGCTTTTTCAGCAATTCTGATCTTTGTAGACGAGTAGGTAAAGGAATAGTAAAAGTTTAGAATTCTCTTCTCTCTCTCCTATATAATCTCAGAAATTCCACCAGCGATATTTGCCTGTGTGTGAACCCGGGCTAAGTAATACTATATTTAACTCGGCGGCTTGTTGGTTCAGACTCTCAGCGATTTTGCTTCGGCCCTCTGCTACCCATTTTATAGGTGCTTCATATACATTTTGGGTATTTCATTATGGTCCGTCATTAAGTCATATATCATTAAAATAATAACACGATAAAATATGTTGCTGTGAG
>MINK01187807.1:24804-34861 GCA_001735545.1 Phormia regina
CAGCTGTATTCACAAAAAATAATTTACATATGTATGTTTGATAAAGGTTTACTAACTTTCTTTTCTTATGGAAATTTATATACAAAAAGTTAGTAAACCTTTAGCAAGCATACATAATTTTTTTGAATAAGTCTCAAAAATTTTATAAATTCTTAAACTTGCGACAATATTATTTCCTTCGGATCTTGCAAGGATAATAAGGCTATGAACATTACAATATATTTATAACAAGATATAATTCTGATACAGAAAGTAATAAACATTATATTAAAAATATTAATTTATTATACTTTAATTTGAACAACATTTATAGTATTATGCATAAAGTCCAATTTTCTGAAACATCTTCGTAATAGATCTATTAAGACAGACCCTATATTATCTACATTAAGTCTCTAAATAAATAATCTAAATAATTGGATACCCTAATGGATATGTTAATGATCATTAAAGGAAGAGTATATAAAAAGAAAATTAACTCCTGAATATATTCTATCGAATGAAATGACAAATGATCAGCAGCTATTAATACCAATAGCTATCCTATATTTGGCTTTATAAATTCACATAGAAACTGTGTATTAGAAAATACAACTTTAAATCCCAAAACTAAAACGAAAATAGAAAATGAAAAGAAAATCTGCTGCTGTAATGTTTGCGAACCAGATACAATAGTAGGAAAATAAGAAAGAAAAAAATGGAAAATATAAAATTTAAACAACAATAAGAAAATACTTTACATAACATGTTATTGAACTATGAAAACTAAAAACAAAATAGAAAAATAAAATGAAAAAAAAAAAAAAATAATAATAAAAAATAAACAGCAACAAAAACAATTCCAACTACTTTGCCACCACTTTTTGTTTTTAATATTTTTTTTTCTGTTTTGAACGTTGTGTGTTGTGCCACAGTTGTTGCCGTTTCGAAATGGAAAATGCAACATAAAGTATTTTTTTTCTGCTTTCTGACTTCATACTCACACACACACACACACACACTCACTCACACATTCGTACTTGTATATAAAAATGCATTTTTGTAATTTATTTCATTTTATTTTTTAATGCTGTTGATTTTATCGTTGTTGTTGTTGTTGCTATTTTTTCTTTTCTTCGTATTATTTTTCTAATGTGCATATTTTTCTATTACTAGTTGTTGTCGTTGTTATTATTATTTCTGCTGTCTGCTTGCCTGCCTGCCTGCCATCAAACCAGCCAGCAAGTAAGTGCAACAATTGCTTTGGTTGTTGTACTTGTTTGTTGTGCTTTTTTTTTTTTTTTTGCTTTTCGAAAAGTAACTTCACTTTAGCAGCGAACCACAGCCAAATTCATTATAAGTGAAAGTCGAAGCGCGTCTACAGTTCGTTAACATTGAACTACGTGAGTGCGCCAATAGATTACTACATAGCAACACTAACAACAACAACAACAACAACAATAATAATAACAATAGCATTAGAAGCAATATTTACAAATGCACATTTTTCACACACACACATACACAGAAAAACCAATGTGCAATGTTAATTCACTTATTAGTATAGGGTATAATAGTCGAATGGAGTATTAACAAAATTATCATCGTAATGATCATAATCGTGTTCAGAACAATGATCATTTGTATGATGTTTGATAATTATGATTTTATTTTTATTGTTGTTGCTGTTGATTATTATTGCATTTATTTGTATGTACTCATCGTCGGCATCAGCGGCAAGAGCAACATCATTTTACAAATATCAACACAACCAATGAATTATAGTATCGTTGTTAATATTTAACAACAACAAGAACAATAATAAATTAAAAAAGTATTCAATTTTGTTTATTTGATTTTACCTACATCAACACCGACTTAATAATACCCTTATAATATTCTCTATAAAGAAGAGGTATAAATTGTTTATCCATATATTCTGGTTACTTATGAATTAAAATAAAAAGATATACTACATATATAGTTATAACGGTTGATGGTTACTTGACCTTTGAAATTATGATAGGACCCGAACCTAAAGATCTAGGAGAATAATATATGAAAATTAAAAACATTTTTTTCAACAAATTAAAAGAAATTAATACATCCAAAGATTTACAATTAAATATTAAAAAAATTGAAAATAAATTACACATTTTCTTTAAATAAAGTTTTTATTTAATTTATTAAAAAAGCACAGTATCGTTACCGTTTTATTAAAAGGTCAAATTGGGCATTGATGTAAGATTTTATTTACCCAATTTCAATTGTACTAAAACTTTGATATCTCTGGGCTGACTTGAGTTGAAATCAGTATCCAAGTATTTTGTGCATACAATTTAATTAGATTTTATTATAATAAAAACACGTAATAATATACAACAGCACAAACCATGTAATAAATTAATAATACTTCCTAATTAATAGTGTAGGGTATGCAAACAAATTTGCAATTGCATTAGAGCGCAATGCCAATAGCACTTGAGGCAGCAAACGGCAAACAGCAATTGCAACATCGACAACAAGCGGCTGCTGTTACTGTTACAGTAACAACAAATAGAGTTAGCGGTCGCCCAGCAATGCCAACAACTTCAACCATGTGTAGTGAGTGGTTTTTCCACCAAAAATATAATAAGAAAAATATAGCTGCAACAACAGCAACAACTGAAAGTTGCAATGTCTTCAATGACTAACTGGGAAACGAGTTTTAGTTTTGTTATTTAATAGATAGTAATGATGATGATGATGTTGATGATGATGATGATGACGATGATTATGGTGTTGGTGCACAGTCGTACAATGCAATTTAATACATACATACATATTGTTGTTTTTTTTTTTTATTAAACTGCAGACAGACTTTGTACATTAGACAACTACAAATGAAACAACTAAAACAGCAACAACAACAACAATATGCCTTCATATGTATGTTTAATAAACATTAGAAGAGTAATAACTTCTTTTTTTTACTTCTTGATGTTAATATGTATGTATGTATGTATGTATGTATGTATGTATGTATGTATGTGTATTTCTATATATATGCAGTAGTATGTATGCATCTATAATAAACATGCAACATACATTGACTGCAACAAAAACGAATCTGAAATATAAAACAACAACATTATATACTATAATCGCATAGTTTTTTCTTTTCTAATACTGGGATTCCAACAAAAGTAAAATTTCAATTTGCAAATAGTTTTTTTTTTATATTAGAATGCAGAAAACTCACACATTTCAACTTTACGACAATAGAAGAGATGGGCAGAGAGAAACAAAAAAAAAAAAAGGAAATGAAATGAAAATAAATTTAAAATTAAAATTGAATAAATATTTGCATATGTTTCGCTTTGGTTTCTTCTTCTTTTAAAATTTTAACAATGCAATTCATATATTTAAATATATTTACAAAATTATTGTTTTAAATAAATATTAATATGTAAATAAGTTTGCTTATTTTAAATTTGATTTAAAACATATTTAAAAATATACATACATACATACAAATTTACATTAATTGATATTAAATATTAACGGCCTTATTTATAATTAAAAAAATATATATATATATATATTTTTCTATACAAATTTGATGAATGAAAACCTAAAACTTCTTTTATGTATTTTTTCAGGGTTGGCAACCGATTCAAAAAGTTAACGGTATTGGTTTTTTAACGGTAACGGTATTTAAGCGTTATCGGTATTTTCAGTTATTTCGGGTTTTAACATTAACGGAGTTGTTTCAGAAATTTCGTAATAATCGATTCTTAACAAACAACTTAAGGTAAATGTATAACAACTTATTTTTGCATTTAGCAATTTTTTATGTTTTTTATGTTTTTTTTTTTTTTAATGTTTAACCACTTTAAAGCATAGTTTTTAATTTTGAGAATGATTTATTAATATCTATTGGAATGTTTTTTGTTTTTTCTTAAATTTAATTTTATATAAAAAAAAAATAATAATAATAACGGATGTAAATGTCAATTTTGATAATTTAAGAACTTATAATAATATATAGTGTATTTTTCTGGAATAATTTTGGTTTGAAATTATACTATAATTGAAATAAGTATTCAGGGATGTTTCCAATTAATATAGAATTAAAAGATTTAGAGTTTAAATAATAAGATTTCAAGATTTTATTAGGATTCTAAAAAAAACGTGACGTTAACCTTTTATTGGTTGCCAGGAGAGAGGCCGGAAAATCGTTAAATCGTTTTTTAGCGATCTTTGGGTTTTCGAAAACTTACTGACAATTATTGTTCACCGGCAATGAATAAAATAATTCACAATATAAATATTTAAATTAATTCACAATTATTTTTTACATTATATATTTACATTTGGTATAATAATAATAATAATAATAATAATAATAATAATTACTTTAAAAAATAAATTATATTTCAATAGGTAATATTTAATTAATAATAAATTAAATTGGTAAATAATTAAATTGAGATCATTCTGATTTTATTTTTAACACATAGAATTATATGGGTAAGTTAATATAAGATAAAGAATGTTTTCATGTGATATAATCGAATATGTAAAATCAAAATTCAAGCCAATCAATGGGTTTCATTTAAAATTAATTCTTTTTTTATTTTTACAACATATTTAAAACTCTTTTTGTGGTTTATCTGGTTATTTGTAACTAAACACTTTTAATTCTTTTGTTTATTTTAATTAATAACGACTTCAGTAATATTTTAAAATTAATGAGTTATTTATTTTTAAAGTGACATCTAAGTAAAAACATTCTAAAATTCTTACTTTGTGTTTAAAATCCATTTATTTTAGACAAATTTATTCTTTATTTTTTAAAATATTATTTCAAATTTTTAACCTTGAAATTATAAGTAACGAATTAAATTATAAGTAACGAATAAGTTATTGTGAATTATAAAGCTTGTAATTTAATGCCTACAAATCGAAAATTTACGATAAATTTTGAACTGTCCAACGGTGAGCATCAATAAAAATTAATATACTTTTTCTACCCAATCTAATTGCATTCTTGCATTTTCTTTTTCCCAACACCATTATTCTAACCCCTATTATTTTATAATTTTTCATCCCATGGAAAATTATATTATAAAAATTCTTGAGTAAAAAGTGAACCTACTCAGCGAGTCAACTAATTACAGTCCACTATATCTAATCCTACCTAACTCCAAGTTGAACTAAAGTTCAACTTTTTACTCACTTTGAATAATATGAAGTGAGAAATTACTTAGAATATCATCGCCGTGATAAAAATCATTGTTTAATAAGCTAATGTGTAAATACACTATAGTAAGTAGATAAAGTGTACATTAGGGATATGATTTTTTGCAATTTTCTTGTTGTATGATTTAATTTTGGAACTAATATTTATCATCTAATAAATTGTATAAGTATTGAACAAAATATTACATCAATGTTTAAATTTGCAATTTTTGAACACAAAAGTGTCGGTAATGTTTTAGAAATTGCATTTGGTGGTGTAGAATGGATAAAATGTATGATTTTTTGATATCACTAAAGTAATGCTCATAACCTATACATTTTATATCCTTTAATTATATACATAAATATGTATGTATGTATGTACATATGTATTTGAAAGTATTCCTTTTTATTTATAATTCATATTTTCATTATTAATGTTTTTACTATTAATTGTCACCAAATGTATGTGTGTTTGTTCTACTCAGGAAAAAAATTAAATGAAGATTCATCATCATAATTTCAATTTAAATAATCAGCTAAATATCTATAATATATGTATGTAGTTGGAATACACATTTCTTTGTTTCAAATTAAAATAACACAATAAATATAACACAGACACACACAAAATAAAAAAAAAATAAAACATAATACAGTGGGACAACAGATGAGAAATTACTTTACATAATATTAATAAAATATACATACTTAAATTTAAAAGTGTGTTTTTTCTTAATCTTAATTAATTTTTAAATAATAAAAATTACACTTACCTTTTTGTTGTTATATTTTAAAATATATGTATATATTGTCAATTTTTTAATTATTATTAATTTTATATATATTTATAATTATTCTTTATATGTTTTATATTTTATAAATCGATTAAATTTTTTTCTCTAAAATAAAGGCAGTATTTGTAGATATTTTTTAGAGATTTATTAAAAAATGTTTTAAATAAATCATTTAAAGATTTATTTATTTATTATTATTATTATTTTATTGTTTTAAAACTTTATGAGAACTTTGATATGATTGATTTTAATGTAAATATCGTTTTTAAATATATTTGGGTTGTCTTATTATTTGTTATATTTTTTATTAGAATTTCAAACATTTTTTTGATATTTAAAACTTTTTTCTTTTGTTCAAAAATTTCATTATTATTATTTTTTTTTTTTTTTTTTTTTTTTAAAAAAATTTTATTTTTTTTTTTTTTTTTTTTTTTTTTTTTTTTTAAATTGCGTTCTGCATAACACTCGCGTTTAAGACACGCGATTTTTAGGATCTTATCATTTTATTATTAAAGTTGTACATTGATTTTGGGATTTAATTTTGCAACGTATTCGCTTAATGAATGGAGTCTTATTGGCCTTAATATCAACAAATCCAACACGTTGTCTTTGGGGACGCATTTATATCTGTTTGAATAATCATGCATCGAATTAAGTCATGTATTCTGAAATTAAAAAAAAAGAGAATAATAATAAAAGATATATAAGGAATTTTATTTTAATTAAGGAATTTATTTAATTTGAAAAAACAAAATTTGTAATAATAAATTTTAGTACTTATTTAATACGTATTACTCTATTTTCTATATTTATCATACGACCCATTTAGTAAATCATGGCAACTCAGGAAAATTAACTTTTATAAATCAGGACAAATATTTAATATATAAATACTGTCCTTTAACTATACAAAATTGCTTCTAATTTCACCATTTACCACAAAATATGTTAGAAAAAAATATTTATTTACTAAATTCAAAGTATTTTTTTTTTATTTTTTTATTTTATTTTAAATTTTATTAATAGAATAATAGAATTTTGTAAATTATTTACATCTTAGATATAAAAACTAAATATTATCCTTGAAATCTCCTACTTTAATTTTGCACAATTTCCTAGTTGTGATCTGTTTTTTTTTTTTTTTTTTTTTTTTTATTAATTTTGCACAATTTCATTTTTTTTTTTTTTTTTTTTTTTCTCAAATACTTAATGCAACAATTTCCGGAATATTCGATTGGATGAAGAATGAGTGTATTGTAAATAAATTTATTAAGTACCTGCATTATTTCAATAACAGTGCGTAAATAAATTATAAAAATATATTCGATTAAAAATCTAGAAAACAAAAAACTATAAAAATAGTTTGTATGAATATTGAAATAAATAAAATTATTGAAAATGACAATGAGTGCAATGTATAAAACAAAGGTATGAGTAATAAAACAAATAACTAATGGAGGGAAAAGTTAATGATATTAGAAAATTATTAAAAATAAGCAGTTTAAATAAAATAATTCTGCTGAACAAAAAATAAATAAATAAATAATACGCTATTTAGACAACACTTAAACGAACTGAAAAGAATATTAATTAAATATTAATTAAAATAAATATTGCCAAATTTTGTAGAAGGAAACGTTTTAAATTATTTTAAAATTTTATAAAATTTGTTATTGCTTTTTTCTGAAAAATTATAATGTTTATAAATGTAGCACGGTGTTAATTGAGAGAATATAGAGGAAAACCAAAAAATCAAAATAAAAATCACAAACAAATAAAATATATATAATTTTTTTTTTTTTTTTTTTGCTGAAGGTCAATCACTAAACCTAACGAAACGCATGAGTAATAATTTTCTATAAAAATTAACGCAATTTAATTTGGTTTTTGACAAATTCCTCCATGACGTTTATACATGGAGTAAAAAAAAACAATTATTTTAAAAGAAAAAAAAGAAGAAATATAAATCAAACTGGTTTTGTTTCATATAAATTCTATTCGAAAAATCCTATTAAATTATTGTTTTCTTTTCAACAGAAAAAAAAAATACAAATGAACAACAACGACGCGTCGCTTTATTTCCTTAAACAAATTGCATTTAATTTATAAAATAAATCAACAACAATCGAATAAAGAAGCTTAATCGAAACATGTATACTCACTCACTCAGTCAGCAGTACAACAAAAAAGCTTTACTCTAAAATATTTTTCACAAATACATTGACATAAAAGAAGAAAATAACAAAAAAAAAAAACAAAAAACAAAAGCTTTTGCTAAGAAAATAAAACAAATAAAATTTTAGTAAATAAAAACTATAAATATATAATGAAAATAAAATCTTTTAAACAAAAAGAAAAAAAACAACAACAACTTATTATAAAATATTAATAATAAATAAAATAAAGAATAAATGACGTTACAAATACTCCACTATACAGACATACATACATACATACATACATACATACATACATACATACATACATACATATATGTTGTTAATTATTTTGTATGGTCATTGTTGTTATTCATGTTTGCATTTTAAAGTGTATGTGTGTATAATGCGTAACACAAAGAGGGTTTGTCTCATTATTATTTTTTATTTTTCTATTAGAGTGACCAGATATAAATTTAATAAGGAAATTAAGAATTCAACAAATAGGTATTATTTTTATTTAGTGATTTGTTTAATCGATTTACATTGAATTGTGGTTGAAAATTTAGTACGTATTTAATGTTATTATTCTTTAAAATTCATTAAAATTTGTCATTACTATTCTGTAAATTTCGTCCCGCACTATTTCTTACATTATTTTTTATTGATAAAAAATGTTAAATCGAAGTACGATCCTGTTGATGTGTTTCAGTTTCAGTTTTACTTTTTTTTTTTTTTTAATTTTTTGAAACATAAAAATATTTTTTAATTTTATAACATATTTAATGCACATAAAATTATTTTTGTGGTAAATCTGGTTATTTGTAACTTAACATTTTACTTCTTTCGTTTATTTTATTTAATAACAAATTATTTGTTGATTTATTTTTAATGGAAACACTTGTCGACAAAAAGATTTGTAAGAGAGAATCCCAATTAAAATTATATAGATTTTTTTTTACATATCCGAAAAATATAATATTTTTAAATATTAAGGAATTATTGATGAGTGCAAATCAATAAGAACAAAAGAACTGTTAAAATGAGTGATAATTAGGATAATTAATTTGCCCAATTTTTGTTATTGTTCGAATAATACGAATAATTCAAATAACACATTTTATTTGAAATTATTCGAATAATTGTAAATTTGTTTAATAAAATCATTTTAAAATATTTTTTATAAGTATTTTATTTTGTAATAAATTTACTTCAAATTCAAAAAAAAAAAAAATATAGTTATTACACAAGGTAACACCGATTCTGGAATAGTCATGAAATCTAAGCTCCTTAATCACTTATTTTTATTAAATCTAGTTTCTGATATAAAAAGTAAAATGTAAAATTATTTAGAATGAAATTATTACATTCATTCAATTGAGATACATGGTATTAATAAGTACCAAACAATTAATCCAAGAATAATAATAAAAAATAGCAAAAATCGATTTGTAAATAACGGAGCTGTCGCCAAGAAACTGCAGATACCTTCCAAAATCTTTTTTGTTAACAGATTTTGTAAGCTCAAAAGTGAGCAAAATCGATTCACTAATATCTAAGATCAGTCGAAACTTAGTTTTAAAAACTTGGAAGATCACAAATATTTCTCTAAAATTTCATTTTCTTTTTTTTTTTTTTTAATTAACCAAATCAATTTATAACAACCGAGTTATTGGCTAGTATTTAACAAAATAACGGCTAAAAGTCGTTTTTGGAATCTTTCGAAGTCCTATCGTATTTTTTTTTTCCTGCATAGAACCATCACAAATATTTGTTGAAATTTTTAACTCAATTAATTGATTCGTATATTTCTAAAATCCACAATTTATATATGTATATATATATATATATATATATATATATATATATATATATATATATATATATATATATATATATATA
>MINK01187808.1:0-30038 GCA_001735545.1 Phormia regina
CCATTTTGCAAATTTAAAATACGATTATATATCCAATCAGAAAATAGTAATTTGCACCATTTTTTTATATTTTAAAATTTTCTTTATTTTTATGTTACAAAAACAAATATATTAATATTTATTATACACATATTTAAAATTGGACCATGGGAGATTATATTCTACAATTTATATTTTAATTCCTAGAGTCTTTAAGAAGATGCCGCCGAAAAAAGTAAATTATACCCAAAAAGAATTCACTTTTGCTCTATAGTGTATATGGGTGATGAATATTTTTATTTTGAATTAATATTTAATATTTTTTAAGTTCTATTGTTTATGTTTTTCAAGATTTCAATTTTCTAAAGCCAAAAAGACGTAACATGAATGAAAATTAAAAAAAGAAATATAATTAAAAAGGACTTATGACTTATGTAAATAGCTGCTATACTTTTAATAATTTGCAATCTAAATTCGAAAAAAAGAAAGAAAACAATTTTTTATTTTTTATCAAATGTCTTAAGAAAATTACTGGCCTTCTTTATTGTAATTAATTTCTAATTTCAATAAAAAAACAGATATCAATCTTAAAAATCGCTTAAAAGTCTTAAAATATAATTTTTTTATTTAAATTTAAATTTTTTGTTGTAATTTTTAGGCGCCTCTAACACATATTTAAAAATATACAATACTAACCCAAAATTTTTTACAAAACTCCTACTAAATGTCTTAATTTTTTTTGTCTAGACCTGACAGACGATATTTTATGTAAATATTTAGTTATATGACATGATAGGGACAATTTGAAAATACAAAACCACACAAATTTTATTATACTTTTTAATTTGTAAAAAAAAAACAAAGAAATTAAAATAAACGTGTTAATTAATTTTATACATACTACTAACTAAACATATCCGCCTTGTTTATAAATATTTATTTAAAGACTTTTAGTTTATTTATTGCAAAAAAAACTACAAACTAAATCCATTCATAAGCAAATAATATACATATGTTTGTAGAGATGTGCGCTTAAGTTGATTTGAAATGGCATATGGAACTAATAATTTTATTTCACTCCGTCGGTGCAGTGACAAAAAGTGTTATTTATAATGTTCACGTTTATCGTCCATTTCACAAGTATTTGACAAAAAATGCAGTTTGTTTGCAAAAATTTGTGGTTTTCTTAACAAAAATTATATTATTTTCCAGAAAAAAAAAAATATGTATTAGTTCTACATCTAGTTGCTAAACGCATGAAAATAGCTTGTATTAATTCTACTTTGGCGCCATGACCATTGATTTTTTATTGAAATTTTCTCCTACAAAATTAGTTCTGTGGAAGCGTTCGAACAATAGTTTTTGTTCGAAATAGTCACATTCAGAACAGAATCGTAAGGGAACTGTTTTTTTTAAATATTTATAATTTTCGAAAGTTTTTATACAAGTTTTATAAACAGTTCGAGAAAGTAATTTTAGAATTATCAAAATATATCAAAGTATGTTTTTTTTTTTTTGTTTTGAAACTTGTCCTGGCTATAAAGTTCAAAATAAGAGTGTTAGTCATTATTAAATCATTTTAATTTTTGTATACAATATTATCTATTACACTGTTGATTTTGGAAATTATACATACGCTTCTACATAGACTAACTAGCTGTAATACGTTTAATTTTAGTAGTCTTGAACTTGATTTTGAATTTTGTTTTGTATTACGAGTTTTGACCTAGTTTTTTTCTTTCTTTTTTTTAATTTTATATTATCGCTATTTTTTTAATTTTTCTAATACTAAAATTCTAGTTCAAAGTTTATTGAATTGTTATTGAGTTGGTTGATTTAAAGACACAACAGCAGACATCGATTATTTTGTAGATTTTTTTATTACCTACATACCCTATAAAAAATTATAAATAGTCAATAATGTGTAAATAATTAATAAACTAATGAATTGTATTAATCAAATATTTAGTTATAAATTAACATTATATTTAACAAATGTCAATTCATTATTTGTTTAAAAAGTATGAATAAAAATTCTATTAATTAATATTTATTAATATTCAAGTATTATAAAAAAAGCCTTAAAGTCCAATAAACTTATATTACAAAAGCAATTGCTTAAATTAAATATATAAATAGAAAATACAAATTATAAAAAAAAAAATTAAATACAAAATATATACCTGAAACAAAGATCGAATTTTAATACTAAAAAAGAGATTCTTTTATTTTTATTTCAATCGATAAATAATCTTTAATGTTTAATAAATACTAGAATTCTATCAAAATTATTTTTATTTTAATCAATAGTTTAATAGTTTAATTTTTTTTTTTCATGATCGAAATAAAAACTATAAATATCTTATGTGATATTTATTACATAAAGTCATTATTAGAAAGTCATTTGAAAAATTTGATATTTTTAAAGATATTTATCGTTAATTTGGGCGAACATGGGAAATATATGAAAAGTTATTATTAATTTATTTCAAATAAAATAAAATAAGTTTTAAAGTTTTTGTTAAATTTGTATAAACTAAATTAAGTTGTGTTTGTTGTATAAGACATGTTAAGGACTCATTTACACTAATCGATATTTTTTTTCGACTACTTGTCTTGGCGATATAATTAGTTAATTGAATTAATTTCTTAAGGTGGATTAAACATTTTTAAAACTGATTTATCATGTCTTCAAGAAGTCTTAAAACTCACGTATATATCAAAATTAATGAAAATAAAACAGGACCTTTTCAGCTTCAACATTGTATTTATTGTATGTCTAGGATAAATTCATAATTGTATAATAACATTTATTAAAATATCGTTGATATTGATGTAATTTTTTGCAATTTATTATATATTTTAAATATTTTGCAAACTTCATATAAATCTATTATTTTTTTGCTTCTTTTGACAAGTATCATAGACCTGTTAAAGCTTTCTAGCTTTAAATAATTTAAATAATATCCCTTTCCTTCTTTTACATTTATAAGCTATAAAAATAACATCCAATAAAAAAATGTATGTAAATTATTTTTAAAACTGAAAACTTTTTACAGTATACGAAAAAAAAAAGTAAAGAAATAAAAAAATTCAATAAACCTGACAATATTGTGCATATAAATGCCCTATGGGTACTGTCAGGTGTTAGGAGTTAGTAGTATATGTAGTATATGGGTTAATCGTAGAGGTCATATAGATTTACTAATAAAAATAAACTTTTCCGTTACTTTACTAATTGATACTGGTAATTTTCATGTTTCCATAATGAAATTTAGTTAATCGAAATAACCGGCATTTGGTGGTCGGTAGGTCATTCGTTCTAACGCTTACTCTCATGCTCGGTTGGTCGTATATTCGTTCGGTCGCTCATCGTCATATAAAGTTGACACAATCGTATGTTTATTTAGTCGTATAGAAAACACTACCACAACATCTGTTGTTTTGATTTATTTACTTTGCAAAATTCTCTCATTTTATAACAAGCATTTGTTTTCTCTGTTTATATTTCTCTGGATTTCGGTATAAAAATGTAATAAAACGTCTTATGGGAAAACACAAACAACCACACACATTCTAGGGGGGGAGCAGTTGTTTAGTTTACGTCTATATACACACACGTAAGGTACACTCACCTATCTCATTAAAAACTAACGTCACTAATATAGAAAAAAAATATGAATAAGCAAAATCGGAAGAAAAGAAAGAAATATACAAAAAAAAAAAAAAAAAAGTAAAAAAAGTTGTTTGGCTGCATCCCATCCATCGTATGATTTTATTTTGCTCAATTCCCATTCGTTTATTTGAGTAGCGCTATTATATGAGATGGCATCAACAAACCGACAAACGCGTGTTTTTAAATCAGTAAGCGTTTACTACTTTACTTTAATGTGATACAACACAACTAAATATGAGTATGTTTAATATGCAAAAATAATTTTTATTATTATTATTTTTTTTAATGAAATTATAAAAGAAAACTCTTTTTAAAATTTCCACAATGGAAAAGTGTTTATTTTACTTTGTCTGCCTATTAAGGAAAACACATGTTGTTTTTACTGTTTTTTTTTTTTTTAAAGGTGGTAGTACAAATTAACGACAGCTTTTAGAAAAAAATCCAATTCTCTGGTGTTTCATGCGAACTTGCGACTGACTGACTGACTGACTGCTGTTTTAGTTTTAATTATATTCTTTTAGAAGGGATGATTGAGATTCATGACTGTTATAGTACTTTTTTTGTAAAAGTAAGCTCTGGGACTATTTTAAAGTGGCTAAGTACATTTTAATTTTAATAATGTAGATTTTAATTTTAATAATGTAGATTTTTCAAAATATTGCAAACAATTTTCAATGAAGTTGTTTTTGTTTTAAAGTTTTTCTCGACCGAAGATAATCGACGTTGATTTGGGAAATATATAATATATATTTTACACTTTTGGAGAATGTCATAAAATATAAAACATGATGTTATGTTCTCTTCTAATAATCTTGCCCTTAAGTAAGGAAATTTTCAAATCTAAATTTCAAAAAAAAAAAAAAATAAATAAATAAATAAATAAATAAAATAAAAAATATAATAATAACTTCTTGAAAAGTTGAAAAATTTACCAAAGCTTTTAATAACATGAAATACAATTTTGCGAAAAGTTCGAAATTTTATAAAAAATTATATATCGCAAAAATTCCAAATTTCTTTTAAAAATCACAAAAAAAGATTTAAATTTTACAATTTTTCAATTGTATTTGAAAAATGTTATATTTTAACTTTTAAAATATTAAAAAATTATAAAAATATTGAATGTATGTAAATTTATATTCAACATTTTTAACTCAGTACTACAAAAACATTCCAAATTCTACTTTATTAATTCAATATACTTTTACTATAATTTAAAATTGCCCTTTGAAAGGTATTATTTCTTAAAAATATTCGATTTAAATAAAAGTTATTTTAATAAAATTCGAATAACTTAAAACTTTTATTGTTTCAAATACAATAAATTGATTGTCGATTCTAATTGCTAAAAAGTACTTAATATTTTGCACCACTTTTTGTAATCTTACCAAAACATCTCCAATGTTTTTATATACCTATCGTGTATATGTATGAATATCTGTATATAGCTATATACATACATATGTATAATATACATATGTATGTACAATATACATAGTAATACAACAAGAGAAATCTCAGATTCTTTTCACAAGTATTTTTCCATTTCTATGTACATTCGTAGTTTAGTTTACAATCGTATTCTCTTTAGTGTAGTTGCCAAAACGTTCGACACGCACGTTGTAGCAATTGCATAAAAAAAAAAATAAATAAATAAATTAGAAAAATCCACCAACAACTAACTACACAACTAAAAAGGAATTAAATATTTAATGGTAATTAAAAAAAGATGAAGAAATAATTACTTGTAATTATAACAATAAGACATTATATAGTTTGTAATAATATTGTAAATGTTGTTGTAGTGTTTTTTTAAGTACAAATTCAAAATGTTTTCCTTTTCTTTTTTTTTCGTTTTAGCATCATGCCGCCAAACGCTGCTCCCGCTACCCAATCGATTACTGAATCACTTATTGCTTCAGCTGGTGGTATTTCCGAGGGAAATCCTAAAGCTTTAACCGAGGCCGCCACTGGTGTCTTGTTCGAACAAGATGCTGAAACAATTGATGGTGGTTTGGTAAAAGATATTGAAAAATTGAAAAAGGCAGAAAAACGTAAACTGAAATTAGTATGGCGTAATATTATTGCATTCGGCTATTTACATCTGGCTGCATTGTATGGCGCTTATCTTATCTTCACTTCGGCCAAATGGCAAACCATAGCTTTTGGTAAGTTTTTGTTTCTTCATTTTAATATTTAAATATTTTTTTTTTTTAAATTATTTTACTTTATGACATGAATCATAGTACATAGTAAATGTTTATTAATTATTTGTTGAGGAACACACAAATAAAGATATTTGTGTATTTGTATGTAGATGATGTTCTAATTACAGTTATTTATAGTGTTATTTTATCATCTAACATCCAATTGTGAATGGATTATATAAAGTGTAAAAGAAATGTATATTTTTATAGTGTCCAGAATAATACGGTGAACAATTTAAATTGAATTCCGAAGAAAATGGTAAAAACTTTTTTGGAAAAAATCATTTTTTTAATTTAAATCACTTTTGTTTTCGTTGATGTAGAGTCATACTCATATGTTAGATTTTGTTTAGATCAGATTGATCAGTTCAAAATTGTTTAATATGAAAATGTAAAAACTATTAAAATTTTTACACCCCTGTACAATTTTCTTTATATTTATCAAAATGCATTGAATTTTATTTCAATTTTAAAAATAATAAAATTTTATTTAATTCCAATAGAAATTGTTTGTTAAAATTATTATTTTTTTTTTACATCGAACATTCTTTTTTCTGAATATTTTACAAAATTTTTGTGTATTATTTTGCTATAACAAATTAAACGTCAACTCTTAATAATAGAATATGGATGATTTTAAAGTTCCCAAAAAAGTTAATCGTCATGTTTTAAAAGCGGTTAATTTTTTAAGTCGTAATAATGATAATGTGCCCACTTCGAAAATATTAGAACAAGTTAAATATCAAATGCGAAATTTAGTGCCGGTACCCAATATTGATATGGTGATACAAAAATCGTTGAAAAACTTAAGTGATATTGGCTTGATTGAAAGAACAGCATCCAGTTCTCATGTTCCACCTACCGCACCAAAACCCAAAACGACTCCACAAAATCTTTTTAAGCCGAGTGTAAGTTATTTGAATAGATTTTTTTTGTATTTCAAATTATTTTGTTTATAACATTATTAAACTATTGTAGGGATCTCGCAAAAGAAGTTTCAGTCAATTAGATCCTAATGCCAAACGTGCACAATATGACAGTGAAGATTCACTGTCAGGCGATGAATATGATCGAACACGTAAACGTATGCGTACCAATAATAAACGCGTTAATTATATGGGACGCAGCACGGAATTACCTAAAGCTAAACAACATTATCGCTTTAAAACCATTACTTTGGCCAGAACATCGCCTCTCAATGAAATTAACTATCAAGTTGATAGTGATTTTGACCAACATCTTGAAATGGCAGTTTACATAGGTCCCGAAGAGAATTCGAATACCGGATATAACTTGCCTAGTGTTTCCCCTAATGCTCCTTTAGAAATTACTGAAATTGTATATAATGATAATTTAAATGATTTACTAACAAATGAACAAGAGCAAGATCTATCTAAAGAATCGCCAATTAAAGTTGTGGAGTTATATAGTAACAGTAACGATTCCAATAAGCGACAATCAAAAACAAGTATTAGTACAAAGTTGACCCCAAACATGAGATCAAAAACATCAGTTTCTTCATTAGAAACGAAAACGAATGAAAATTAGTTTTATTTTTATATAAATATTTTTGGGTTTAAATTTTGTATATTTTAAACTGTTTGAACTGCTGTTTATTGTATATGCCTGTTGATTCTATTTATATTGTTTTAAATAAATTTAATACGAAGTTCGTAAATGGGGTGCTCTAAAAATGTTCAGGTATTGTTTTAATTGCAGAAAGGTGTTTCTGGCATAAATTTGCACGTCATAATAAAATATGTAAATGTAATTATAATATTATTTGCACGCTTCTTTATTTTTATATGAAGTAGTACATCAATCAATAATGTCAAAAGTGATTGTCTTTCAATTCAAAAATACATATTAATTCTAAAGTTTAAATTGCGTACCAACAAAGACAAAACGCGCAACAATCTATACATTTATATGTATATAGTTAACCATATGAATCAGTCTTTTGTGTAATTTAAATTAGAGTTTAAATTGTATTTTTTTTTTATTAATATTCATTTGCAGGTTTAAATATAAGTTGTACATTTTTAGTTAGATTGTACATTAAATATTATTCTTAAAATTGTTAATTGTATTCATATTTTCTTTTTACTTTTTTTAGCTTTCGCCTTGTATGTTGTTTCTGGTTTGGGTATTACAGCCGGTGCCCATAGATTGTGGGCCCATCGCTCGTACAAAGCCAAATGGCCATTGCGTTTGATTTTGATGATTTTCAATACAATTGCATTCCAAGATGCTGCCTATCACTGGGCTCGTGATCATCGTGTACATCACAAATATTCCGAAACTGATGCTGATCCCCATAATGCTACTCGTGGCTTTTTCTTCTCCCACATTGGCTGGTTATTGTGCAAGAAACATCCTGAAGTTAAAGCCAAAGGAAAAGGTGTCGATTTAACCGATTTGAAAAATGATAAAATCATTATGTTCCAAAAAAAGTAAGTAGCTTGTTATTTTAAGTCGTTGTTTCACAAAATATCATTTGTTTCTTTTATTGATTTTAGATACTATATGATCTTGATGCCTTTGTTATGTTTTGTTTTGCCCACTATTATTCCCATGTATTGCTGGAATGAGAGTTTCATCAATTCTTGGTTTGTGGCCACTATGTTCCGTTGGTGTTTCATTTTGAATGTTACCTGGTTGGTTAACAGTGCTGCTCACAAATTCGGTGGCAAACCTTACGATAAGTATGTTTTTTTCTACAAATCTTTTTCTTAGTTTTAATAAAAAAATATATATTTTTAAAAAAAAAGATTTAACACTTTTTTACCACAAACAAATAATTTAATTTCTCCCCCTTTTTAGATACATTAACCCTGCTGAAAACGCTTCCGTTGCTATTTTGGCTTTCGGTGAAGGTTGGCACAACTATCATCATGTATTTCCCTGGGATTACAAGACCGCTGAATTCGGCCAATATTCTATGAACTTTACCACAGCTTTTATTGATTTCTTTGCCAAAATCGGTTGGGCCTACGATTTGAAGACCGTTTCCGCCGATATCATCAAGAAACGTGTAAAACGCACTGGTGATGGTTCTCACGAAATCTGGGGTTGGGGTGATAAGGATCAACCTAAAGAAGAAATTGATGCTGCTGTTATTATTAACAAGAAAGATGAATAAATTAAACTGTGTAGCAGTATCAAACGTCCATTCTGTAAAGGAAATATAAAAAATAACACAACAACAAATAGATCAGGGATAAAATGAAGGGAAGGTGTGCTCTAACAAAAAAAAAAATACACAACATAAATTAAAAGAACTATATTTAAAACTTTAACAAACAGCATAAAGTTTCAATTCGTTGTCATAATTTTCATAAATTGAAATACAAAACAAAGAAAAAAATACCAAACTAACATCATAAACATTTCCTTAAATTCTCTTCTAAAGAATGAATGATTTAAAAATAAAATATAAATGGTGAATTTGTTAAGCTTTGTGATCTCATCACTAAGTGGCAAACAAATAAAAAATAATAATAATACACAATTTAAAAATCTTACGAGTTCCTAGAGCTCTTTAAATAACTTAAGCCTAAATAATTTAATATTAAAAAAAAATAACAAACTTCTTTGTTTGAGTATATTTCATTTTAGAGATTGAATTAAATCAAAACAAAATAATAATCCCTTGAAATTAATTAAAGCACGCTTTCTTACTTCTTCTTTTTATATATAAATAAAAATTAATAAAACAAAACTACATGTCTGGCACATTAAAATGAAACCAAAAACCTCTTTCTTTTTGTGTAAATTAATCGAAGATCGTTAAAGAAAGCCATGTGAGAAAATTAAGAAATCATCAAAGACCGGCTGCTGCTACATACATAAATAAGTATTTAAGAAAACGGCACAAAAATTTATATAGTGTTGACCCATATATATATATAGCAAAACACCTTAGGGGTCCATTTAATTAAATCATCACAATCCTGCTCCTTTATCTACTGCTACTATCACTTTCTTTTCAACCCGTCCCATATACTCACTTTATTATTAGTCAAGCGTTACCAAATATATTTCTTTTTTCAAAATCTATATTTTAATTTTAAAAAACACTTATTAGTTTCTCTAAGCTTTTGTAACAACAACCCCCCCATAGAGCTTAAAAAAGAAATCATATAAAACATGAAAGGTTGAAAATAAAGGAAAACTGATTTTGAATTTAGAAAAAATAAAGAAATTACTTTTATTCTTATTTAATAGATTTATATATGTAAATGTTATATAACTCCCCCTATCTCTTTCCATTGCTCTTAGAGAGATATTGGTAGAAATGAAAAACTAAGAAAAAAAAAATAAATAAATAAATGAAACCTAAACAGAATTGTTATTAACTTACGTATTTTGTTTGTAACATTTTTAAATCTTTATGTATGTGTGAATTCATATTTGGATTTAAATTAAAACAATTAAACATAAAAATTAACTATTAATGTAAAACCAACAACAACATTCTTATTAATGTGAAAATAAATTCCATATAAAATTATAAAAAAAAAACAAAATGCATTTTTTACTAAATCATTAAAATCGTTTGTTAAGCCAAAAACTTATGTTTGAATTTTGGATTTGTTCATATTAATTAGAAAATTCAACTCGTATATTAACAATCTGATAAAATATTTAGAGAACGTTAAATTCTCTAAAGCATCTTTTAAATATTTTTTTACCAATTTCGAAATTTTCTAAAAGTAATCTGAGAAAATTCGTAAAAAATAAAATAATCGTTATAAAAAGGTCAGATGAGTTTTAGATATTTTTCGGTTAGCAATTGTTTTAGTGTTTTTTGTCTTGGTCTTTATTTAGTCTTTTTACGTTTTTGTATTTTTTCGTTTAAGCGTTTTTTTTATATTATGTTTTTTATTTTGGCGTCTTTCTTTCTGGTTTTTTAGTTTTATCTCTGCGCTTTTTTCATTTTTGGTGAATTTTAGTTTTGACGTCTTTTTATTATTGCATTTGACGTATTTTGCATTTAGATTTTTTCATTTTAGCGTTTTCCATTTTTTTTTTTTTGATATTTTTTAAGGTTTATTATAGCGGTTTCGTTTATTTTGGCGTTTCTTCAAAAATAAAGAGTAATACAAAGTAGATGTTATAGTTCAAAACTTTCATTCCGATTTTTAATATGAGATAATCTCATTATAATAGTTTACATTGGCAATTAATAAAAAATATTTATAAATAATTCCATTAATAATTTTTGGGTTTATCAGATTCTTATGGTTCTTTAGGTGTTTCCATTTTTTCTTTTGTGTTTTTTATTTCCTCTTTCAGTTTCATTTTTTCTGCTTCAAATTTTGCCCGTTCTTCGGCTAATTGTTCATCATCCCAGTCGGCCATAGATTTATCGCGCTTAAGCCAAGTTTCGGCGGTTTCTTCTTTGAAAGCTAAAAAAAAACATTTTCATTGATGTTTATTTTTTATTATTTGTTATAAATAAACTTACTGTTATTAAACCACTTAATGCCTTCTTGCATTTGATCTATTATATCCTTAGAGGTGTACATAATTTCATTTTGTATTCCCTGATGGAAGTTATGCGAATCAAAAACTGATGAATATAAGGAATTTCTGTCGTGATTTAAAGCACTCTGTGGGAATTTTGCCAACTGATGAGCCAATTCCAAAGCCTTAATAAGAGCATTACCAGTTGGTACTATACGATTAGCAATACCAATTTGATGAGCTTCCTCGGCACAGACTTGTCTGCCCGTTAAAATCAAATCCAAAGCCCTTGAAAAACCTATCATAGCTGGCAGACGAGCAGTACCACCATCTATGACTGGTACACCAAAACGTCTATTGAAGAATCCTAATACGGCGGACTCCTCCATGACACGCAAGTCACACATTAGAGCCAATTCCAAACCATTAGCTATACAATATCCATTAATACCGCAAACTACTGGTTTTTGTATATGTCGCCTAGTGGGGCCAACAGATCCTTCTGGCATCATTAACATTTCCATGGACACTTGACCCTCATCATTGGTGGCCATTTCTAAAATATCAAAACCGGCACAAAATGAACCTCCTACACCATAAAGTACTGCTATAGGAGAACTTTCGTCGGCTTCAAAGTTTCTAAAAGCTTCACATAGTTTGGCTGCTGTTTTAGCATTAATAGCGTTGCGAGACTGTGGGCGGTTTATACCAATCAAGGTTATATTTTTGTCTTTGTCTATTACTACAGTTTTTTCTTCTTCTTTGGATTCGCCGGCAGCATCTGGAATTGATTTTTATTAAATAAATCCTTACAATTATGTCATCCATACGTATTCGATACTTACCATCTTTGAAAAGGCGTGTTGTGAAACAAATATTACGTTGAGCTGTAGCAAAATTAAGATCAACAATTTTGCACAATTGTCTGGTTAATTGTTTAAACATTTTGTTTAATTTCAATCAATGTTTGAAAATTATCTTTGAGTAATTATATCTTGTAATAAATAATTAGTTAAACAAAAATACTTCAAACACCCGGAAAAACAAAAAGTCGATTTGCGAAAATCCTATTAGCAATTATTTTTGACAGTCATATGTTTGCAAATAACAATCTCTTTGTCTGTAGGGAAGTGTAAAAAACGATAACTTATAGTTATCGATAAAAAAAATAATAAACACTAGGAATTGTATACGTAAAAAAACACTCATGACATAATAAAAACACTCTAATACAATAAAGAATTAAAAATAAATTAATACTATTTCTACCATCATTAATGTTAAAGTTTTGACTTTCTACTATAATGTTGCCATATTTGTTAAATGTTTTCATTTCATATGACTTTAATTAGTAATTTAAATTCTCTGGCATCATTCATCTTTTATTTACTTTATTTATTTGCGAATATGTTTTTCAAAACATTAGTTTTCATTAAAAATAATGTAAATTTATCAAAAACTATTAATAATGTAGTAAAAAGCAATAGAACTTTTACAACAAGTGCAATATTAAAAGAAAGTGGTACAGTTTTAAATATGAACAGACTTGTAAAAGCTTTATTAATCAATTATATTCTTATAGATACTTCTTTAGAAGACACTATAATAGTGGATAAAGATGAGCATATCACTCTAATTGGCATAAATCGGCCTAAGCAGCGTAATGCAATAAATTTTGAGACTGCTGAGAAGCTTTCAATGGCATTAAGTGAATTTGAGGCCGACCAGAGCTCTCCGGTAGCTGTGCTTTATGGTGTGGGAGGTTCATTCTGTTCTGGTTACGATATACGCGAACTAGAGTCCCAATGTGAAAAGGGTAGTCTAGATTTTTTATTACGGCATGAGGGTTCTGTGGGACCCACTCGTCGTCACTCCGGTAAACCTATTATATGCGGTATAAGTGGTTTTTGTGTTGCCAGTGGTTTAGAATTGGCGTTAATGTGTGATTTAAGGGTAATGGAGGAAACTGCAATATTGGGTTTCTTTAACAGACGTTTTGGTGTTCCCATGAGTGATGGTGGTACCGTACGTTTAGCATCTATGGTGGGATATTCCAGAGCGTTAGATCTGTTAATAAGTGGACGTCGCATTACCGGGAAGGAAGCTTTAGATATTGGTCTAGTAAATCGTTTAGTGGCCACCGGCACAGCTTTAGGGCAGGCAGTTAATTTAGCTTTTTCCATAGCTAAATTCCCACAGGCGTCTTTAACACAAGATCGTAATGCTCTCTATATAAATGCATATACACGTCAGCGATTTGGAGAAGCCATGCAAACTGAAGTTATGAATACATCTAGAGAAGTTTTGGCAGAACTTAAGGAAGGCGTACAACGTTTTAAAAAATGTAAGTTCCATACATTTTATATTTTATTGTAAAAGCATTGTTTTTATAAATTCCTATTTATTGCAGCTGAAACCAAGGGATCTAAAACTGATTCATTTCAAGTGAAACCGAAGCCTATACCAGATTGGGAAAAATCGGAAATTGAACATGAAAAGAAAAATAAAAAATCCTAATCGAATGAACCAAGTAAGCTAAATGTTTAAAAATTCTCATGTTTTAGTAGAGTAGTTTTTGTAAAATTGATAATTGATATTTATTTGTTAAAAATGCAACTTTAAAAGTTGTTGTTTTCTTAATTGTTTTTTAAGTATTATATTATAATGTTAAAATTCTATGAGAATTAAGATAAATGTTTTTTCAAATTTTATGAAAATACTTAACAAATTATAATAAAAAATAATATTTAAATTGCAATACAATATTTTAACAGATAGTCTCCTCAAAAGGTAAGGATACATATGAAATAAAAATAATTCATCAATTTCTTAAAAAAATAATAATAATAGTAAAAATAATTTTGATTTAATCTTCATGCTTAAAGTCTTTTTTAATTATACATTAGAGTTGGACAAAATCCTTCATTTTACTGTTTCGTTTGCACCGTTTAAAAGTGTAAAATGGTTCAGTCCGTTCATTCAAGATAATTGTTTGATTGAAGAGATAACAGCTTAAAGTAAAAAATTATTCATTTGTATCTTAGGACACTTTACTTTACATACTAATTCGTTTAATTTAATCGATTCGTTCATCAACTATACAGACATGTATGTGTATGTATACACTGCAGTGTTACCATTTTGATTTAGCATTTGAAGAGAATAAAATGCACAGACAATTTATAAAGTTATAGTAAATGATTTTAGCAATAGTAATTTTTAATTACATACTTTTGGTTTATTGAAAGAATTACTTCGTAAATTTGACGTTATTAGTTGTAAGTTGTAATATATAAACCCTAATTTCACTTTATTTTTCCATATCACTTTCAACTCGGAAGAAAACATTTTTATAAGTTGTCATTTAAACTATATTTTACAAGAAAGAAGGGTAATAAAAATAAACTTTTTTCTTTAAAAAATCAATTTAGTAATGACATTTTCGGCTGTAGAACCATTTAGCATAATTTTTTTCATCTTAGCACTTCACCAATTACATTTTCTGGCAACAATGATACAGTGCATACAGTATGAGTTTGTATATTCGTCTTACGCCTTCATTAGTGAGAAATGTGTTCGTATGCTGCAGTGCGTTTTGTATAATATCTAATTAAACTGTAATCCTTTTAGCTTACAGAATATAACCAATTTAAAAAAAGAAAATTTAAGTTTCTTTTTTCTACCGCTTTTTTTAACATTCGTTATTTGTTTTATCAAGATATCATTTTATTGTCCTTTTATTTTGATTAATTAAAATCATAGACTGTAATTATCATCAAAAAATCATAAGAAATATTAATTAATATTTCAATCAAGAGAAAAAAATCCTAAATTAAGAAATTTTTTATTTTCATCTAAAAATTTAAAAAATACTGCCCAAATATAGCTATGATGACATACCGAAGCACGCCAGATACAATCTAGTTTATAATTAACTTGTTAAATCAATCTTAACAAATAAAATTATTTTCCCTTTTTTTATTTAATACCTACAATAAAACAAATTTAACTTTTTAATGATATAAGATATTTTTATTCAAATATTGCACTTTAGATTCTTTTAGATACAAAAAAGTTTAGAAATAAGAATATTAAGATGAAAAAAATGGAACGGAGTTTCTTTTTGTTTATCTTATTTGTTTTACTCTTAAAAATTACACAGAGCTACACAAATTTAAAATTAAATTACAATAAAAAAAATGTTTTAAACATTCTTATTACATTCTAATAAATACCATAAGAATAATAAGAAATTCACAAGAATTTATCAAAATACAAATTTGTTTTTCTTTTTTTTTTCTTTATTTAGTTTCATAAATTGTTGATCATTAAAAGTTTTTTTTTTATAGCCATTTTAACATTCACTTACAATACATGCACACACACGTTTAAAAAGCACAGCGTAATATATTTTATTTTAAATATAAATTATTTACTAATAATGATATTATTAATAAAAATTTTAAGCTTAAAAATAATTTTTAGTTAATTAAATACAACGTAAATAAAAATTTTATTTAAAAATAATATAAATTACATATTGCACACCTAAAGTCGTTTAATTTTTGTTTTAAATAAAATTTATTTTTGGTTGGTTGATTTTCTTGTGTTACATACTTAAAGTATAAACAAATTATTTTTCAGTTACAATAAGTGTTGTTTTTGTTTTCTAATTTATGTGAATTTACTATTACATTAGAAACATATTTTTCATATTACACAATTTCTAGATTTTGCTTTAAGAAAAATGTCAGTAAAAAGTTGTTGAGGGGAAATTATAATATAGGAAATTTTATATAATTCATTCAATTTTTCACTATTTGTTTACAAAAAAAATGATTAGTTAAAAATATGTTAATAAGTTGAAATATCATGATGGTTTGTAAATTTACGTTAAAAATGTTACCATCAAAATTTTCCTGAACAAAATAAAAAATGATGTTTAAAAATATACTAAAAATAATGCATTTCTCTATAATTTTAATATAAATCTAAAGGTATATTGTTTGCATATATATAGAGTTATATATACATACATACATATACAATATTTGTTTTTATGTATTTTTTGTTCTAATTGGAAATGATAAAAGTCCATCATTTGTTTCTTTTTTTTTGTATTATTTCCTAATAAGTGTATGTATATAGTAAAGTTTATTTTTTAGAATCATAAGCTACAACCTAAGTTGGTTTCTGTTATAATAATTAATAATTCATTATTCATCTTTTTATTGGCTGTACATTAAATATAATTATTTTAAGCGTTGTGTTACATTAGCTAAAGCTACAGCAAAAGCTTGTAATGCAGAAAACGGATACTGAAAATCTAAGGTGTAGGCATTACCATCAATACGTCCAAATTGCATGACCTGTTAGATAATACATTAATAATAAATAATTTAATTTTTTTATTAACAAATTTACCTGTTTTCCACGAAATTCAATTTGAAAGTTTTTTGCCGATTCCTGCGTTACTCTCCCTCCAAAATCTAACTGATAGACTTGACTCATTTCATTCCACATGGGTGCTTTATTGTGCATTACAAACTCTCGTCGTACGGGTGCTGGATTGTTACAGTTGGAGGTGCCATTAGGTTCTATTCTGCCACGTTTTAACTAAAAGAAAAAAAATATGAATTTCGTTGTTTAATAGAAATCGTTGATCAGCTAAAAAAAAAAAACACGAAAACAAAATTATCTATTTGTTTAATTGTCATATCTAATATGAACATCTCAATAAAGCGGTTACACTAGTATCAAATTCTGCTTTTTAGTTTTGTTGTTTTTCGATTTCATTTTTTTCGTTTTAAATTTATATTTATGAGCATATTTACATTGGGGATTATCGCAGGGTTTTTTCTGACATTTTGTTTTCAAGTTGCTTCGAAATCCCTTCTATTTTTACACAAATAAATTTGTATTGTGAAATTATTTAAAAAATATTTGACAAAAAACAACAAATCAGAAAAATTTTAAATAAATTAGAAAAAATTTGCTAAAATTTTTAGCTTTGCGACAAAGTGCAACTTTTGTTTCCCCGCTTGTTTTTCTACACCTCTTGCCAACAAACATAAAAGTTGCAGCGATTTCTTCCAAGGGAAATCCCCAATGTAAATGGGCTCATAGTTTTTATAAATATTTACAAAAAATACTTTTACATATGTAGATTACATCTTTTGGTTTAAAAGATGTTTTATTAAAAAGATCAAAAAGTGCTGGGCGTGAAGGACCAAATTCCAATTCATGGTAAAACAGAGAAACATTAATTCTCAGTCAATTAGTATACACGGTGTAGTGTGATCACTTTACTACTTTAATATTTAATATTATTTTTTAAACAAATGAGTTTTGAATTTTAATATTGTTTTATATCATAATATAACTACAGAAGGTATAATCATTAGAAATTATGTTCTCAATTTTTCTTTTTACCCTGAAAAGTCAGTCACATATCAGACAAAACAAAATTAAAAAAAATTATAACAAAACATAAACAATCAAAAAAGTTTTCTGCAACTTAAAAATTAAACTTGATGTGAAAATTTTATTTAAGAGGAAATATTCATAAAATTNNTTTTCTAAAACAAAATTTACAACTATTCATACAATTGTTTATAAAAATAAATTATTATTATTTTTTTTTTTTTTACAAAAGAACAATATAAATGAAAAAACTTTTAAAATTTGCGTTTATATGTTTCACTTATTAGGAAAGATTTATATTCGAATCAATTTTGTATGCTGTCATTGCAAAACGGCGAATACAAATCACCAAAATATTTAAATACCCGAACTAAGAATCCACATATTTTTAAATTTTTTTTAAATTAAATTTTTTATATCGTAAATGGTCTTACGAGGAAGCCTAATTGTTTTTTTTTTTTAACTTAACTTATTTTAGTTAAAAAGTCATACAAAATTACATACGATTCTATAATTGGTAATTTGGTATAACTTGGTACGTATTTAACTTTTAATTGCGTGATTTGGTATATTGGAAAGAATTTATAAACAAAATTATTATTTGATGAAATATTTATTAAAAAAATAATAATAATAACTTTAATATTTCGCTTAGAAGTAACAACAATAAAAATAAATATACCTAAGAGTCTATGCTATCAGACTTAAAAGGTACTAGGTACTAAATTTTCATTATNNTTTTTTTTTCTCAAAATATGACAATTTTTCACCACATTTATCTGGCAACTATGTATATGATACAACTTAGATATAAAATATATTTTTTTTTCTCATACATACGGTATTTTTACCGACCAGTATTTTATTGTTAAAAATAAAATATTTATTTACCTTTTGCCTAAGTTGAGCTTTTTGAAATGTTTCTAAATCACGATATTGTTTACTACAACCATTATTTGAATTTTCCTCTCCGGAACCGTTTGTTCCATTGCCCTCATCATCCGAACTATCAATAATATTTTGTTTCTTTCGTTGACGTCTATTTAAAAGTGGCGAATTTAAAATATTCCTTATGGGTGAACTGCTCTGGTAACGTTTATTTTTCTTGCTGCTAGCCGGTGAGGCAGGTGAACTGCGTGGTAAACGTTGTGGTGAGGAGGGTGGTGTTAAACGACCTTCATCTAGATCTCTTAATCTACTTATTATATTCTCTAATGTAGTAAGGGCCTAAGGAAAGCGAAATAACGTAAACATTCATTTGTTTTTAATTAAAAGATAAATTACCTGAGTGTGTAGTGAAACTGAAGCTCTAGATTCTACAGGTGTAGCCTCTACGGCCACCTCATTGCGACTATCACTTGCACGTTGCTCTTGACCATTCGTGCCATTTGAGGACTGCTGTTTGTTTTCGCTATCATTTGTAGTTTGCTTTGGTTCTTTGCGCCTCCAACGTCCTTCAGTTAACTGCTTGTATAAATTAAAACCATGTTCATTTCGTCGCCCCAATGTCGGCGAAGAGGTATCTGTAGAGTTTCGATTACCAAAACGATGTTTGCGTGTGAATAAGGGACTATCCGTGAAACTTGTTATGACATCAATTCTTCGTTTTGGCAAACCGTCTGAAGATTTTTTATTCAGTAATTCACTTTCGCTGGCAACTTCTTTGCTAGAGTTGATTTCAATATCTAATTTTATAATTTCATCACTTGATGAGGGTGATCTTTTGCAGCGTTTACAATCTTCACTTGGATTAGGAATATTGGAACAGGTGAAGCATGCAGTTTTTGTAGACGTTATAGTGGTTGGATTTGAATTCTCTTTGATTTCGTGGAGTTTGTCTAATTGTTTGCTGTTAGATTTAGTTTGGACTGATAACAAATCACAGGAATCTAGACTTTTTGATTTGCCCGTAATTAATAGTTTGGGTTTATGTGAGTCCTAAATGAAAGTATTGGAGTTAGAAATGTACAAATATATAATAATTGTTTTTTAAACTTACCCCTTGTTGAGATTTCTTTTTACGATTTGTTTTTCTATTATCCACTAATATCAGCCGTTTGTTTGGAGCTTCTCTACGTAAAGCAGTTAGAGCCTCATCGGATGGCGTTATGGCTACTGAATCCAAATAACCAACACTACAACTCCGTGTTATAACATCTGGTACAGCTGGTGCTATCGATACAACTGTGGGTGTTCTCTTCATAGGATTTTCTATAACTGCTATAGGTGAAGGCGTTATGGCTGCTGCTCCAATCAGTGGTTGTACTATAGGCGGTGATTGTGTTTCATCATCTATATAGAGCATGTCACGCTTTTTTGATGTTGACGGCACCTGACCAGACTTGGCCTGTTTAGTGGCATCCATTCTTTCTAAATTCAAATTGAGATTAAGAGGCACTGGGTTAACGTGACTGTTAGCGGAGCGTATTGTTTCTGACATAAGAGCATTTTTAACCTGGACCACATTGTTGGCATAGTCATTATTGCTGGAATAAGACATTAGTGTAGTTTGGCCAGCTGCCGATACGGCAGGTCGTTCAAATATAATATCAGTAGGAGCTACAGCATTCTTGGGTGATTGTAATGTTGGGACGGAACCATCGTTAAACAATGGCGATATGGCATGACGTGATTGGCCACAAGAACCACCATTCGAACGTGAATAGCTGGAAGTTATGGTCTTGGGACGTAATATTTTGTGATTATTTGAATTGCTATGCATAATAGCCGAGGCTGAGGTGGAGGGTAATGCTTCTGGTGATTCACTAGTTGAATCATCATCATAAGATTCTGCTCTAGCCAAAGGACTTTTACCTTGGGAACCCGACATTTGACTACCATTCGATGAATTCCTGTGTCTGGATAACAGGCGATTTGGTCTAGGCGACATTGGAGCTATGGGTGGTGCAATTTCATTAAGTTTTCTTGTTATTAAATTGCCTCCACCTCCTCCGCCGGCATTTCCACCTCCTCCGCCTCCAGTATCGGCAGGATTTGTTATTTCTGTCGCGCCAGCAGTTGTTTGCGCTCTCTTGGCCGCTGTATGATTTTGCAAATTTTCATCTTCATCTTCGGAAAAAAGATTTGGATTGAAACTGGGATCCGGCCCAAGGGGGAAATCATCTCTCAACTCTGTTATCACTAGAGTCATTTGTCGGGGTTGCAAGTGCAGCAGGGACGTTTTATAGGTAACTTGGCCTAAGTTTGCCGGGACGGTTTTAGCAAGTCCATGTATTTTAAATTTGGTACCCCATATATTTGAAGTAACCTCAACCAATTTTACTTCCTAAAATAATATAATAAGAATCAGAAATTAAGTTTTTTCATCTCTAATATAACAAACAGAGACCAACCTCTGGTAGTGTATCCACATAAGCAAGTTCATCTAGAGCATCGCTATTATCACTACCAGTAGTTAAAGTGTTTCTATCATTATTTGAACCATGACGTTTTTGTTGACGAATTTTACGTTTTCGTGGTGTATGCGGTGAACCACGTAAACGATCTTCATATTCACTATCCGAAGAATCTGTACGACTTTTTGCCGTAGTACTAGTCGATTGACTCGACGATGAAGAACTTTTCGAACTGGGTGAATGATGGAAAAACTCAGATGAATCTATAAAAAATAAAATAAAATATAAATTCGAACATAATTTGTAAGACTTTATGTTGCTTATAATATTACCATTCACTTGTGGATCGAATATAACAAATTCTGGACGAATCTTAGAAGTTCTTTTGCCTTTTAGCAATGGTACTAGACCTCCCAAATATTCTAAATACAGAGTATAACAGGTACCAGAACTAATATTTGATTCATCGTCATGACGTATCATGGTGCAATGCAAACGCGTCGAACATATCGGCGGTCGGGAAACAAATTCTCTAAGAGATTTTAAATCAGGTACACAGCACTAAAACAACAGAGAATAATAATTAAATGTCCATTTGAATCCTGTAGTTTTTAATATTAAAATCTTACTCGAATAGTTTGAGCAAATAAATTGCCTATAAGAGTTTTAATTCTTGAAGGCAAAGGCAACAATGGCAATAATGTTTCGGATCCTATACTAGCTTGTATTTGTAAACGACACAGCAATTGCAAGGAGGCCACACGTCTCGATACCCAGGCTATATGTACCTGAGTCCCCGTAGCAATAAATAAACGTTTATCGTTGTGGCCCCAAGTTAAAGCCGAAACCGGTGCCGTGGTATTTGGTATATGGGCCTGATAAAGTAAGGCTCCCGTTTCTGTGTAAAATTTCAAAATATTCTCATACACAATACCATTTAAAGGATCATTAACGTTAACAGTTTTGTGAGACGTGCCGGCCACAGCTAAAAGTTCACGCGAATTACTCCATTCCATAACCATACCTAAGGAGCCATCGAGTCCAGTATTGATATGTGACGGTGAAACATCATCGAAGGATTTTAATAAATAAATAAAACCATTTTGAAAGCTGACTGCCAATACAAAGGAACGTTTAGCTGAAATTAAAAGAAAACATTAATAATACATTGAATTAATAACAAAAACAAATTAAAACGCACCGGCATTGGTTACACCAGGTTCGGATTCTTCGCCCTCTTCCATTTTAAATTTCTCACAAGACCATGACATGGATGTTATACCAACATCATTACACAATTGCACTTGTGAAACCATTGCACCATGAACATCCATGACAATAACTTGTCCTTGGGTTGTGCCAAAATACACCTGTTGATCATCCGGTGTCCAAATACCACATGTTATTGTCGATTCCAAATTCAACATGGAAGACCAATAACGTTGACCCGCTACCGAACCCACCAACACGAAACCATCTTGATAACAAATGAGAGCCATACGACCATCATGAGACCACGAAAAATGTGTAACCGGTGTATTGCGATCATTTATAAGCTCGATAGACCATCTTCCCTCGTATTTGATCCATACAAATATAATACCTGAACTATCACAGGAGGCCAATTTCTGATATGGTTCATTCCATTTGACTAGGATAACCTTTACAAAAAAAAAACAAAATTTTAATTTAAATGAAATATTTGTACATATTTTTATAGAAATCAACTTACGTCAGATCTGTGTCCTCTTAAATTGTAATTTGTACGTAAAGGATATTCAACGTTTTTGCGACAATGAGATGTTGTAAACGTCACACCAACAATACCACGCACATTACCAGTTGCCAGCCAACCTTCCTGATAGTAGTTGGTACGATTTAACTTCCAGCCATCATCCTTGAAATAACAAAAAGAACACAAACAATTTCAATAATGTTAAGTAGTAATAAAAGTTTATAAATTATTTCCGCAAAACAAACTTAAGAATGTGCACGAGAAAATTTTTGTACATCTTTAGATATAAATGTGGTGGTATCTGTAATAAAATCTTTGTTAGATAAGATATCTCAACATAATTTGTTGTCTTTTGTCTTCTGAAAAGATGTAAGATTTTGTTAAAAGAAATCGCGAAATTTCAAAAAAAATAATAAAAAAGAAAATGGATTTGTTTTAAATGTTTCCCACAAGAAGACTGGTTCTGAAATGTCACTGAATTCAAAGAAAAGTGAATATTTTTTTTTTTATTTATTATTGGATAGAAAACGCATTTTTAAAATTTTATATTTTTGGTCTGTTGGTCTAAAAATTGGGTCTGGAATTTAATTCAAAGAAAGGTGATATGAATATTTTAATATTTACATTTGGTTTTCATATATTTTAAGAAGATTATAAATAAAACATTTTAAAAATTATGGACTCATTTCAATAAAAAGTAGCAGGTAACTCAATATAATATTCTTATGAAAGGTATTTTAAAACTACTTTAACATATATATAATATGCAAAAACTTTAAAATGGTTGATCATAGAGTTTTGTTTGTTCTTATGTTTTATTGATAATATACCACAGATCTAAGAAAAATATAATTTTTATTCTTCTAACCACTACATAGGAAGTTGTAACCCTTTCTTTTGAGTTTTGATAGTTGTTTCAGACACTTATCCATTTCCTTTTAAAATCGTCAATAGTTTGAACTTTAAATGTTGTCATCTCAACATTTAAAGTCCAAAACTTTCGCACCTAATAGTCTGAGTATTAAGATAACAGGGGTGGTTTTCTACCAGAATGTCATGTGGACCATTTTTCCCCTCGAACTATGTTTCCTATGTTCGAATTCTCCTGATACTATTTAACAACTATTTGGAAACAGTTTGACAGCAGACCAATTATTTGTAGAACCAATTTGGATTTTTTGAAATAATTTAATAATTTATAGCACGTAGATCTTTTTCGTCACTCGTTTTGATCAAACTCACGACAAATCACTGACACAAATTTCAAAGATAACTAAACAAAAAAATAAATAAATAAATTTAGCTTCGAAAAAAAGTTATTATGTAAAACGTGTGTTAAGATTTTTTCGATCGCACTTCTTATTAAATATTTTATTAAAGGTTAATAAAAATTGCTTAATATCAAAATTATATTTATTGTAGAAACTAAAAAAAAAAATACCAGAATATAATATTGATTCCTATATTTTCGTTTAAAGTGAACTAAATACGTCTAATACCAAGTAAGCAATGAAATCACTATTTCAGTGTAGATTTCATCACTTCTAAAGAAGTCAATAAAAATATATCTTTGTCAAATATACCATCAATTTAAATTTCAATCCATATACAGTACAGGACAAAACTATTTGTACACCCCATGCATTTCGTATATCTTCAATAATTTATAAAGAATAAAAAATTATTATATGTAGTTTGTTGCTTTACCATGCTCCAAGACAACTTAATTCTCCTCCCCAATCACCTGACTTAAACCCCATCGGAATAACAAAGTGAAGTAATTGATATATTCTTTACATTTGACGGTAAGAAAAAATGCTTGCATCAATCAAACATTTTATTTAAAATTTGTTTTAAATCTACTTGCTGCCTGTACAATTAAAAAAAAAAACATCATGAATCGATTGTATAATTGTGTCTACATCATGATCATATAAATTTAAAATTAAGTTGCACAAGGTCGTTTTCATTGAATGAAAGTGGAATTGTTGACATTGTCATTAGAAAAGGAAAGTGAAAAAAAATAAATTTATTTCAGTTGATGGTAGCTTCTTCAGCTGTATTTTGTGATTTGAAAAAAAAAAGATCTCAAATTTCCTAATTAAAGGTGTAAATTAAACGCAACAATTTAAACATTGATTAAATTATTGTTATGAAATTTCCTATTGGGTCTAAAGTAATAAGAACATTTTCAGATATTTTCTTTTTTTTTTTTTTGAAATTGTTTCAATAATTGTGCAAATATACTAAAATTAAGAATGCATTTGTTTATTAAATACATTGAATTTGTTCATGATCCAAACATAAAATATTAGTTCCAGTGTTCCAATTAACTTTTGAATGTTAAAAAAAAATTCATAAAATTGCATTATATTGTTAGGAACATCTGTTTCAGCAGGCGTTTGCCAAATAACCGAAATTTTTGGAAAACATTAGTTTTATGACCATTAAAATTATTAGGATGGTAAATAAAGAGATTTCGGAAATAAAAATTTTAAAATTCTTACTTATTTAAAAAAGATAGCTTAAATATATAAATAAATATGTTAATCCTTGAGTTTCGTTTCGAATAAATTGAATATTTGTTTATCAACTTTCAATGATGTGGTAAAATTTGTTTAATGTAAGCAGCTTAATGTTAGAAGACCTGTCAAGTTTAAAACAATAATTTCTGAACTGTAGATAAAAAACAAAGATATTTTATAAATTTAAAAATTTTTGAAATTTTCATGAACACTAAATTTTTTAAAAAATTTCTCACATTTTTTTTGAAACACAAAAACAAAATATATGTGACTACATGCATTTGTTGTTGTATGAATTAGGTTTTTGATAATGAATTAGGTTTTTTTTCTCTCACATAAATATCTAGTTGTTAATGCTATGGTACAAGTATTAGAGACAAACGTTCTCAAATTTTATTTTCCAAATGAAAAAAGTCAGTCTAAAAAAATGTGAAAAAATTACAACAAAAATAAATATAATTATTAACAAAACTGAAATTATAAAAATTTAAAAAAAAAACATACTATACTTTTTTGTTAATAAAAATCTAATTTGTGTAATATTGTGTTAAAATTTTGCAAAATATAGTCAAAAGAATTGCTGCTTTTCCAGAAAATAATTTATTTTTAATTTGAATTGTAAACCTAATATTTTTATTTTTCTCTATTTATATTTATTGTGTTTCTCTTTTCAAAATGTTTCAAATTATTTAAAACATTAACAAGACTTGAAAATCAAAACACTCCCTAATAATTCTACCTTGTAAAATATACCAATTTTGTCCAAAATAATGCTACTACTTAAAATTTATAATTTAATTTTAATTATTTCTAAAGATATGCGCAAAACTTTCCCATTTTTAAGTTTTTTTTCAAAACATGATGCATTCTCAAAAAAATCGCTAAATGGAAAAATAGTAGCAAAAATCTTTAAAAAAGTACAAAAAACAGAAAATAAAATTTTTGAATGAACCAAAAAATGTCAAAATTTAAAATTAATTTCATCTAGGTTTATAAAAATGAGAACTTTTCCATTTTATAACATTCAACCTTAAAGTATACCAATTCAGAATTCCAGAAAATTTTCCAAGTCCATTTAACGATGTTGCACTGCTAGCTTTTGTCTGTCCCTGTGTACGTAAAACTTGGGACAAAAGAATATGTTTTGAAATTTTAAAGATAATTTGATCTAGATTTTCGAAAAATGTGACTATTGTAATTGGTTATACAAAATACAAGGTCCATTGCATGACTTAGATTTCAATAAAATATGGTACATACGGTAAATAATTAAACAAATCCACCAGAAAATTATTTAAACTCAAACAATAAAAACTACAAAAATTTCAGTAACTTATAAGCATTTAAGGAGAAACAAGAAAAACATTTTGTGCCACAAATGCAATTGTATATGAATATTATTTGTAATTGTTGGAACTTGATTTGATTTGTTTTCATTGATAATCAATTCTGTTAAAATTTTCGTTAAAATTATTTTTTAGCAAAAATTTGTGAAAATTAGTTTTTAGTGAAAAAAAAATAGATTTTTAGTGAAACTCACTTTCTATTAGGTTTTTTAGTGAAAAATAGATGTAGTCGAAAAATTTTATTTTTTAGTGGAAAAATTTTATTTTTTAGTGAAAATTTTATTTTTTAGTGAAAAATTTTATTTTAGTGAAAAATTTTATTTTTTAGTGAAAAAATTTTATTAAAGGCCAAATTGTGANAAAAAAGTTGTGAAAAATAAAATTTTTAGTGAATTAGATTTTTATGACAAACTACATTTTTAGTGAATAAGTAGATTTTTTAGTGAAAAACTAGATTTTTAGTTTTGTGAAAATTTTAATTTCAAGTGAAAAAACTAAATTTTATCGAAAATTGTAAATTTTTAGTTAAAATTCGAGTTTTTTAGTTAGCTTATTGAAAAAATTGTGTTTTTGATGAAACATTTAATGAAAGAATTATTTTTTTTTAAATTTACAAATTTTTAAGCAAAATAAACATAGGTTTCACCATGATATTATGGGTTTCACAATGTTATAATGTTATTTAAAGCTTTCATATGTATTTTCAAAAAAAATTAAAAATGTGTTATTTTAAACAACATACAACACAATAACTCAAATTGATGAAAATTTTAATGATTCAATATATTTTTGAAAACTTAAATTGTATAATTGATGCATAAGTTTTTAAAGGAATTATTTCTTTACAAAATAATTAAATTTATAAGAAGTAGAAAGAATTTAAGTCTATGCATTAATATGTTTGCTGGGTAAGTGTATTAATAGTTGTACATCATTTACATGCATTGTTGTGGGGCAAATATTCCGCAGGGTAAGATCATATTCTATTTAATGACTTTTAATCGCTGCTAGAAACCGAAGATCAATTTTTATGTTTTTGTTTACATATTTAGCACCTTATTTATTGAAGTAACGTTTTAGAGGTTTCCTTGTTTCCGTGATGTTATAAAAAATAGAAATTACTTTTTTACTAACCCAACATATAATAAAACATTTATTTATTGAGCAAAAAACAAAAACAACAAAATAAAAAAGTTCAAAATTTGTTTGCCTATTTTTGTTTTTCTTATTGAATGTCGTTGGTTCTTAAGAAAAGTCACAAACGTCTCCCCAACCCACTAATAAACAAACATTTAAAATAAATAAGAATCGTTGTTCGTGTTATTTTTAAAGAAAATTAAGTAAAATAGATTTGTGGAAAAAAAAATGTTTTTAAAAATAGATTAATTTTAAATATTTATTTAGAAAATAATCAAGTTTATTTTCGCTGTAAAAAAAAAAAATATAATCGAATGATTAATAAGGTCAATGTCAGTAATGGCAACAACAAAACAAAACAAAAGAAAATCAAAAGAAAAGCACATAATAAATTCAGAAAATTCAATACGAATATAAAATAAAAATCAAAGACTTTGTTGAAACTTCCTCTAGGCAAATCAAGCGTAACCGTAATTATTGAAAACTTTTTAGAATATTTTTCTTTTTTTTATTTTTAAATTTTTGCACGAAAGCAACAAATTGATGTATTTTTTTTTCAATTGAAACCTAATGTGTGCTCTCTAAAAGAAAAAAAAAAAAGAATAATAATAATAAAAGAAAAACAATTTGTTGTTTTTTTTTTTATTTTTGCTTTTAAAATGATAAGTGCATTTATTATAAGTATTTTACTCTTTAGAAGGAACAAAAAAGAACAAAACCCCAAAACAAAATTATAATTTCTAAAAATTCTCAATGAGCATCATCATACAATAAGAATAAAAAATAAATAAATAAAAAAATATTGTTCTTAAGTATTTTAACAAATCACTCTACGTATACAAATACGTAGTAGTGGACTTTTTTTTTTTCTTCTTTTATTTTAAAGCAAATTTTAAAATTTTTGCTTTATATCTTTTCATGTTTTCACCAAAATTTTCTAAATCAGTACTCGCGAAACATCAACAACTAACGTTTCAAATTTTAAAAATATTTCGGAAAATTTTAAGCAAAAAAAATCAAATAAAAATTAAATAAAACCAAAAATTTTAAATGCTATAAATACGACACACGAAGTATATAAATAATAGAAAATAAAAATATCGTCATCATAAATACAAAAACAACATCAGAATATAAATAATTTATTATAAATTTTATAATTTATGGTGTTGTATCATTTTAAATAAAACGTTAATATGTATTTTTTAAAGCGTCTTCCGTCTATGACTTTTAGCGCTTCCTTATGGTTAATTTTAGTTGTTTGTGTAAATTTTGTAATTCAAGTGGAAAATAAATCAGTTTTTGGTATTGGTACACGAATAATTGGAGATCAATTGCTATTGAAAGATGTTTTGCAAACACCACCAATAAGTTTAACTGAAAAGCCTGTCATTAAATTTAATTATGCCATTGTAGAACCAATCACCTACATAGAAATCGAATCAGATAAGGTGAGTTTTTCTTTTGCAGATTTAAAGATTCTCCATTAATAAATTTTACACAGAAAAACATAGGTATTTTCCAAAAAAGTTTAATCTATTTTTTTTTTCTAATTTTAATTTTATCAATTGCTAGGAAAGGGGATAAAATTTTTATCAAATAAATATTTTATACTTATAAGGTTTGTTTGGTATTAAAAATGGAAAAAAAAAATAAACAAAAAAATTATCAACCAAATTTTGGAAACGCGGGGTGGGTGTCCGTTGTAGCTTTATTTCATTTCAAATTATGTTAAGGAACGATCGGATATTCTTTCGAAAATGTTGCTATTGAAATTAAGGAACATCGGTTCATAAAAGGAGGAGATATGTCTAAAAACCCGAGATTTTTGTTGTTCTTTTGGCTTAAAAAATGCTATAAATGGAGTTTATAAAGCCTTGCTATAACATAGATACCTACATGATATTTATACACAGAGAAAACAGATTAATTGCGGCAACCAAATTTTTAGCCAATCGAATTTGGTTGGTTACACGTACTATCTAAAAATTCGTTTACATAGATCGAATAATTCGTTTACTTCCAATAAATAATATGCTAGAGATCAGCAAAATTCAATTGCAAGAACTGATGTTATCAGTGATAGCAACTGAAAAATACAATATAAAATTTGGTTCTCCCAACCAATTCATTCCATTGAAAAAATATAACAGCTCATTTTAATTTTAACACATAAATTTTTAAT
>MINK01187809.1:19419-38170 GCA_001735545.1 Phormia regina
CTTTATTAACGCTTTATATTACTTTTATTATAAAAGTCACTCAGTGTAACGGTCCCTAGAATTCACAGACCGAACGCCTGTAGCTAAGCGATAAATGTTAGAACTAGGTGAATACTTTGGATCCTATAAGGTGCTCACCTAAGTTTCTACATTTCATCGCTCTAGCTACAGGCGTTCGGTCTGTGAAATGAATAATACTTTTGACGTTTCTTAATAACTAATTTTAAAGATGATAAAAGTCAAAAAATAACATATTTCTGCTCGAAAAAATAAAAATCAGAAAATAACTGTTATTTCCGGAAAGTCGAGCACATAACGATCACAATGGTGTATATAAATATGTTGTACGATATTTCGTTATAATTGCTTTTTCGTTTCAAAATTTAAAAATAACTGTTATTTACAGTCCCTGGTAAATACTTCACTGTGTTGCATATTTTACAAAAATGTATAAAGCATATTATGAGCAAATGTACACAAACTACAATAAAAATTAGCTGATGCATTACATTAATTACTTGTTTAAAAACTTTCTAGCATTTGCAACAGTTGATTTGTATCGGTAGTACAAAATAATTATATTATCAGTTTAGTAATGCATTTACGAAAAGGTTCAAACTTACGAAACCTTTACATTTCAAGACTGAGGAACAGCTTGTTAAATATGACACGCGGGATACGATCTGCTCTATAATGGAAAACTCGGTAGGAAAATGGGGTTTCAGTTCCAGTTGAACACAAAAATTAAATAAGTTTTTAATTCCTTACACTGGCAAAATGTCAAGTAGTGTTTACTTTGAAGAGTTTAATGAAAATCTTTGGACTGCTTGTTTATAACAAAATAGTGTGACTGATATTTAAAGTCTAAACATTATAATCACACAGAATTATATAGAGACTCATAGATATGCCTTTTAAGTAGCACGTCAGAATGAAAAAAAAAAAATTATAAAAACTATTTTTCATTCAAAATCGTTCAAATATCATGACTTCAAGATCACTTCAAGATCAGAAATATAGTAAAGGCAATCTCATTATACTAAAGATTAACAGCCTTATTTATAACTAAAATTTAGCATGGATTTAACATACGAGTTATTTAAAATGTATTTCTTATCCACTCGCTAAACGCATGCTAACGAACGATCAAAGACTTGGTAATAGGGTTTATCAAATCAACTTTCGAATAATCGAACAATCGAATTTTTGTTGTAAAATGTCGAAAAGTCGAAATCGACTTTTTGATTTGAAAATATTTTCGAAAATAGTCGAAAAGTCGGAAAAAGTTAAAAATCGGAAAAAGTCAAAAATAGTCGGAAAAAATCGAAAAGCCGGAAAAAGTCGTAAAAATCCAAAATTTTGTGGGAAAAAATTAAATAAATTATTTAAAAATTATGCAAACTCTTAACCCATTACACTTGAAACATTTTACAATTTAAGGAAAAAACTTAAGTAGAAATGTCAGACCTGATTTTTTGTAAATTGTTGGCAATGCATCACACTTTTCAAAGTTAATTTTCAAACGATTTATTGACAGATAAAAATGCATTATAAAAACACTCTTGGCTAACTCTCGTCTAAGCTTAATCGGTCTGTGTGTGATGTATACACAGTGCCTAATTCTTCATGCCGTAAGCCTAGATATGACGTCAGTCTAACAATTTTTGCAGGATGAAAACGAGGAATCATTTCTTTTCCTAATGATCTGCATTTGAGGATCTTCATTTACAGCAAAAGAATCTTTCCTTTCGAAAATTTCAATAAGAACGGTTTATAAACGCCAGAGATATGCTTAAAGCCCGTTTTTTTAGTTTCTGAAGCCTCTATTTACGTTTTTGCAAATAAGTTTCAGAATTTTTTTCTTGAATTATGCGTTGGGTCATTAATAACTAAGATATCGGCTAAAAGACATTTTTAATTTTCGGAAGCCATTGTTTAAGCTAAAGATTTTAATTTTTATATAAATCGACCATAGATATTTCTATAAAATTTATTACTTTTTTTAAATCAACTAAATTCTTTCATAAACAACCGAGTTATAAGCAAAAAACTAAAATAAAGCATTGCAATGTAAATTTATAAATGTGAAAGTATGAAAGCATACTTTAAGGCGGTTTTTTTTAATTAAGTAAAATTGAGGTAACTTAAGATTTTTCTTTATTTTATCAAAAATTAAATTCAAATGAAATATTCAAATCAAAATCACTTTAAACCCCTTTTTTTCTTTTCAAAAATAACAAAAAAACAAATTGTTAATACGAACCAAAATTTAACAACGAACGATCAAGCAAAAGAACAATTAAATTATAATTCTTAAAAAAGAAACAAAAAATTAAAGGAATTTCTTTTTTTTTTTAACAAATTGTTGGAACATGCTGTTTTATTTTCTCATATAAGGCTTGGGATTAGATAATAACGACGATCGGTAACAGGGTAGTGGCGATTTAGTTAATAAATTTATTTCTTTTAATTTTATTTTTTTTTTTTATCAACTCACTAGTTATAGTTATAAAAACATTGTTGCATATTGATGTTTTGTATTTTTGTATACAGTTGATATTCTACACAGACAGAGTTGCATTTATTTTACTGAATAACTGTAACGCATGTACGCACACAGACATACACACACGCACTCTTAGAGAGAGACAGACTCGATGACAGTGCCAGCGATATATTTTATTTTTTGGTTGTAGAAATTTTGTTGATAGTCCTTAAAGGTTTTTTTTTTTGAAACTTTGATGTTCACGCTCAAGGAGAGGGTGGGGGACAGAGGGTCAGACTTTATTTTAAGATGCTTGACGTTTGTTCTTTTTTTTATTTAATAATTACTTTTTTTTAAATTAAATTAAGGCCACAACAATAGTTTGAATTGTTTATAACAATAACATGAAGTCCCTCAACTTCCGTTTTTTATAAGAGGATTTTTTTTCTTTCTTTAGTTTTAGGTTAAAGTCGTTAATTTCTGTTTAGTCTGAAGAAAATTGTCTTACACAGTATATAATTTTGTTGGTTTATTATTTTGTTTTTTTTTTTAATAATAAAAAATAAAAAACTATAACTAACTATACAGGTTTTGTGGTGAAATTTTAGAAGTTTAAAAAATTAGAGCTTTAAATCAATCAAATGATGACAATGGACCTTAAAAAAAGAAATTGTTAGAGTAACTGAGTTTTTTTTTTAATATTGAATTCATTTAAACGCTTTGGAATGGCTGCTGCTGATGGTATTGTTTAGCTTTTAAGCCGGCTTTGACATTTACACAGTTTTTTTTATAATTATTTTTTGTGATTTTAGCGTTTTTTTTACGAACCCATTATCAACTGTTCAAAAGCATCCTCCACATTACTTTCATCTAATAAATTTAGATTAGCTATATGCGGCATGGTGGCACTTCGCTGCAAACCACCTGGTGCTATAGGAAGATTTGAACCCAAAGATTTACGACTGGCTGCAGAAACCTTTTCACTAGTTTTAGTACGATTTATTACAGAACGTTTTGTGGTCTGTTGTTCTACTAAGGATTCTTGATGGGTAGGTGATTTTTGTCCCGAGAAATAGGCAGCCACGGTCTTTTGTTTTTCACTGATATCGGTTTTAGTCATGGCAGCTTCATACATTTTGGGTAAGGCCAAAGTATGACCCGATTTCGTACGTCTTAACTCGTTAGTGGGACTTTGAGGGAATTTGGGTGCATGGCTGGGTACATGTTGATTTTGCAACATCATTATTTGATTCCAAGAATCTGATTTACTTAATTTATTAGGTCTCAGGTTATGATGTTGTTCTTGGGCCATTGAACTTGAATCCTCTTCCTGACGCCTGTTCATTGATGTGAAGGCATGTACATTATTATAGACAATATTTCTGGGTATATAATCATCATCTGGTTGTGGTGTAGCCGGAGTTTCCATTACTGTGGGCCTAATGTTGTTTGTTGTTTGTTGAGACGTTTTGACTACAGTTGTTTGTTGTTGGTTTGAGGAGGTGGAGTGTATATTTTTACCTTGTATTTTGGTTGAATGAGTTGTTGATGATACTACTGAAGATGATGTTGTAGTATTTGCACTAGGACTTTGATATGAATTTGGCATATAGTGATGTCTTTGTGGAGGTCCAAACTTTTTCAATATCGGCTGATTTTCATCTTTGGGTAAAGAGGATTTTACTATGTCGGGAGTATCTGGAGGTGCTGAAGATTTGTACTCTTGACTGGTTTGTGTTTCAAAACGTTGTTGTTTTTCCATTTGATAATCTAAAGCATTTCCCAAACTTTTACGTCTCATTTCATTGGAAATACGTTCACGTTGTTGATCTAAACGTGTTAGCATTTCTTGAGATATATTTGAATGTTGAGGATTAATTATAGTTTGATCTGAATGATGATCTTCACTAACGGTCTTACGTAGACTGGCGAAAGAACGTTTTTCTTGGGTGGTTTTTGTTGTGGTAATTTGTTTATTATAATCTGTGGGTTTTTGTGTTACAGCAGGTTTTTGAATTCTTTCTGATGCCTGGGGCACTGGTGCTGGATAAGTTGTATTTTTTGAGGTTTTTTGTTGAGTTGAAGAAGTTTGGAATTGTTGCTGTTGTTGTAATTGTCTTTGAGATTTTGCTTCATAGGAAGATTTAGAACTGGGCATTGTTATTTGTTGGTTTTGTTTAATAGGAAGCTGTGGCGTAACAGCTGCTTGATATGATGTTACTGGAGCCTGCTGTTGTGTGGGTAGCTGCCTTATGCTGGGTTCTTCATATTGAGCTGCCATTTTAAGATAATCAGCTGGCGGTGGAGGATTAACATTTTTATAATTTGTTACCACCTGACTGCTAACAGCTTGATAAGTAGGTTCTGCTTGAGGTTGAGGAGGCGGTAATTGCTTGTGAGGATTTTGATAAGGTGTTGGCATATTTGGCATATAATTATTAGTTTCATCTACCACTATGGGATTTGCGGTCCAACTTGTATTGGGTGAAGGTAAATTTTGACTGTATGACATAGAAGCTGTTGTAGAACTAGCAGTTGAATTTTCTGAAACATTACGTTGTCTTCTTAAATCCAAACTATTAGGTGGTAACATTTTTTTCTGACTTGTGCGGCTGAAATCTTCATCATCTGTTGTATCATCTATGGGATAAGTGACCACATAAGAGGTTTGTGTTTCACTAACATAAGGTTTAGGCGAAGGCTGTTGCACAGTTGAAGACATAAAATTGTTTTGCTTTTGACTGGTAGCTCTATTAAGATTTTCCATACTTTTATATAATCCCAATGGTTTGCGTGGCGCTGTCGGTTGTGAAAACAAAGGAGCTGTTGGGTGTTTTTTTGATTCATCAGCATATAAAGGTCTACGATTAGCTTCAAATTTATTGATTTCCGGGAATAAGGGTTCTACTGTGGGTGCTTGATAAGAGCGACCATCTGGCGAGAGACAAGTTTTAGGTGAAGTTACCGCCTCTGGACGTTTTAACACAGTGGGAGCTTTAGGTTTTGTTATGCCATTAGAATTTCCCAAACTCTTCATGGTACTTAAAAGATTTTTAGCGGCACGAGAATTTTTACCATACAACTCATCATCACTAACATGACCCGTACGTCTACCGACTGTAACAGCAGTTTGTGCTTGAGGTTTACCCATAACCCGACTAACAGCATGATATTCCAATAAATTATTATCCGAATCTAAATCATCATCTGTGCAATCAGTTTGATTGGGCATAGTATAGATACTAGGGCTAGTGGGTGTACTATCGGCGGGACTAACCAAATCAAATTGTCTAGGCAAACGTGGTTGTGTTGTGAGATATTGTGGCTGAGGCTGTGACTGGGGCTGTGGCTGCTGAGAAGGAGCTGGACAATATGAAGGATTTGAGGAAGTCAATACCAAAGGCACCGCATGAGGATCAGTAAGAGAATCTTCTCTGGGTCTTTGCCAATCACTGTCCAAGCTATTATTAACCACTGCTGAAGGCAAACAAGGATAACTTTGATATGTAGCTTTAGGTTTAAGACTGCTATAGGTGAAAGAGATATTTTGTGGTGGTGGTAAATATGACAAAGGATCTTGTTCCACTGGCATTTGTCTAACACTATAAGGATCTGCAGTATTAGGCAAAGAAGGTCTCTTTCTAAAATCATCAGCAATTGTATGACCATTATTACCATTTCCAGAACGTAAAGAATTATGACGTTGGATATAAGGTGCTGATGTAGTATTGATATTATCATATTTAGAACGTTCCTCAAATCTACTGGCTTTCGATTTAAAACCACTACTATCCACTGTGGGTTTAGAAGCCCAAGGTAAAGCTATGGGTGATCTCGATGATGGAGGAGGTGAAGTTATAAACGAATTATCCGGTTTAGTGTTGCTGCCATATTGACTAGGAGAAGAACCTTGACCTCTGGGCGAAGAGGCATTAAGTGTTTGCCAATTACTCGAGTTTCTCGGCAATTGTGGTATAGGCTTGTATATGGGCTTAACTGGAGCATCAACACTATCAATGGGTCTAAATACCGATTGAGGAGCATGTTTAAATTCATTTATAGGTATAGGTTTAGGAACATTCATATTAGCGGCGGCCGCTGCCTGTTGGGCTTGTTGGGCTGCTGCCAATTGTTCTTGTTCTCTGAGAATGGCAGCATGTTGAGCTGCAGCTATTTGATCTTGTTCTCTTCTTTGTCTCTCAAAATGTTCACGCTCTAAACGTTCTCTTTCCTGTCTTTCTCTTTGTTGCCTTTGCCTTTCCAATTTATCACGTTCTCTACGCTCATATTCTAAACGTTCTCTTTCTAATTTTCTTCTGCGCTCTTCGGCCTGACGTTCAGCTTCTTGTTGTAATCTCAAAGCAATTTGTTGGTTCGAAATATAATTATTAGGAGCAGCATTAACATTTGAATTATTTACTGTAGGAGGACTGAACAATTTACTTGATTGTTTGCTGGACACATGGTGAGGAGGCTGGGGTGGTTTACTGACTAGACCTCCTTCAAAAGTACTCTTTATAGAACCAAATTTATTCGTCCAATTAGAAACCGAACGTGATGTGGTCCAACCCAATCCTGGCTTATCACTTTGCTTATTAATGAAAGCCAAAAATTTACGATCATTTTCTGTTTTAGGCTCAAAAGGTGGTACAACATTTTGTACCCGTTTCTTAACACTTACTTGTACGGTACGTTTTAAACCCAAATGAGGACCCTTATCTTCAGCATCTGTATCACTATCAAATTCAGAATTATATTTATTATGTGTCTTGGCCAAATCAATGGTATTGGCACGTTTCATTAAATGCTTTTTATTGGTAAATCTAGCAGCTTTTGAGACATCTTCGGGAGGACTATTTTGTTTTAGATTTGAGGGTGATTGTTGCGTGGATTCTTCTGGCTGCCTATAGACTTTAGGATTTTCAAATGTTACCGAATATTCTCCTGAAAGAGGTCTACGTTTATTATTATTTACAGTTAAACGATTGGTATATGAAATGGTGTTCGATGTTTCTTCGGGTACAAATTGTTTGGGTCTTTGCAAAACAGGTGCGGTTGATTGAGTCAATATAGCTCCCGAGGAAGCATTTTTCTCCAAAGGATACCATTGTGGTGGTGTATTATTTGTTGCTGCATTAGCTTCGGGAGTGGTACTTTGAGAAATATTACCCATTATTAACATATCTTCCATATAACGTCTAGCATCGGCCAGTTCTTCACGACTAACACCCACTGTATGACGATTTATACGATTACGTCGTTTGGCAAAACGTGAACGATTTGAACGATGAGCATCTGCCTCGGGAGAAGATGATTCACCATAAAGACCCTCATTACCATCTAATTCCGACATGGCAGCTGCTATTTCAGCTAATTTTTCAGGTGACGTTAAACCTGCTCTCAAACGAGCCACCAAAGCCAACAGAGCTTTACGTTTCTCAGTATCAACAGAAATATCTTTGCCCTCCTTGAGTGAATTCTCCAAACGACTTAAAGCACAAGTGACATCTTCAATAATATTCGAATCACTTTGTATTTGTAATTGATCACGCAGACCAGCCGCTATTAGACGTAAATCTTCACCACTCTCAGTACCAGAATCTTCTTTTTGAGGCACACCTAATCTATCAACTTGTCGTGGACTACTCGCATTACTATTACTATTACCTACGACTTCTAAAGAGCTACCACCTAAACTACTACTACTATTATCGTTATTAACTTTAACATTATTGCTACTACTATTACTAGTGTTGTTGCTATTGTTGGGACGAGAACTATTAGAGGAGTCTGACCTGCCTGTAGTAGTCTGTACAGTCACAATGGGATTTTGCTTATTTATATTTGAAGCAGTTGTTGTTGTTTGTTTTGTGGCTTGCATGCTTTTACTACTATCAGTATGAGATGTTTTACTATTGCTATTGCTATTATTATGGACTTGTGACGTCTTAGGTTTTTGGCTGTTTGTTGACTGATTATAACTATGATTGCTGCCTTCTGGGCGTGGCATAGTTTGTGGCGTTTTTATTTTATCATGCACCATGGGCTTTAAGGACTCACCCTTTTCAGAGCTATCAGTTTTATCGTCAGATTTTTTAGTTGTAGATTCTTTTTCTTCTTCTTCTTCCTCCTCCTCTACAACTTCTTCAACTATTTCAGTTTCGGTTTCAGTTATAGTTTCACTTTTAGTGGTAGTTTTTTCAATAGATTGCTCTGTTTTTTGGGTTTCCTGTTTGCTGGAAGAAGAGGAAACTTCAGTAACAGTAACTGATTTTTCTTCAGTTTTAGTTTTTTGTTCTTTATCTGGAGATTTTTCTACACTAACTACTTTAGTAGTAGCATCGTTTTGTTTTTTATCATCAACTTCTGATTCAGCTTCACTATAATCGGTGACTTCTTCTATAATCTCTTCGTATTCGCTGGCACTACTCTCCTCTTCTGCAGGAACATTAGCTGGTGCAGATGTTGTTTCCTTTGTTTCGCCTTTAGGGCTTTGTTTTGTTTCTAGAGGGGTTAGGGGAAATTTATTAAATGTAGCAGACTTTAAATAAAACTTGATGAACAGAAGCATAAAAAGAAAAACTAAAAAAACAATGGCAGGATAACGATATACAATAGACACAAGACGTCCAATAATTATGAAACAATAACGTACTAAAAACGGCAGTCCTAAGGCCATTTCTTTTTTTAAAAAACACCCCAGGACAATAGCAAAGGACAATATGATATTAAAGAGTTTTTTTAACAAAAAGATTTTTTTTTTTTTTTTTGGACTAAATGAATTTTTGGATATTTTTTTTTCGTTTGTTGGTGAAATGTTAAAACAGAATTTCGTCTTAGCTTGCTAAATATATATAAAGACAAGTAAGTGATTTTTGAAATTTGTTTAGCAATTGAATTGTGATGTGACATTAACATTAATGTTATAAATGCTTACATCTTTTTGTGATTAATTTTTGCTCTCTCGCTATGTTTAAATACCTAAGTAGTAATAAAAACAACTTTCTTTCTGTGTAGTTTCTATATAAATCCAATTTCAAATATTTTGTTTTTAAAATTGTTATGATTTTAGCTATAAATTCATATCTAGAATAAAGTAAATATAAAATATAAGTATATATTTATAAAAAAAATGTTTAATTATAATTATATAAACAATAAAAATAATAATAAATAAATATATAAAATACTTAATAACAAAAAAATTTAGTATACCAACACCTTGTTTTTGTATATTTATATGTTTTATATGTTTCTATTTCTAAAGAAATATAATGGAAATATGTAATTTTGATTAAGAAAAAATATGTGCTTTTTAAGAGTAATTAATGTGCTTTTTATTAGAGTTAAAAAAAATTAATCAAAATTTTGGATTTGTCTTTAGTTTAAAACTCGTTAAATAGAGATAATAAGGAAATTTAAAATGGAAAAAACAAAACTTGTTTATGGTCCTTCAAACTGGATTTCGAATCACAACGATGCATATACTACCAACAATTTTTGTATTTATTTTAGAGTAAGTTGATATTAATATTTTAATGTTATCTTTAACAAAAATATTGAATTTTTTAAATAAAAATATTTTTAAGAGATTTCAAATGTCTGTCCATCCGTCCATCCTGCATTGAGGTAAAAGGTATCGAAAATGTCGATTAATACAGGGTAAGGTGATATCCATGTTAGTTGTTAGAAAGGTGATATCCACTTTTTATTTCTTTTATTATTAGGTAAACGAATTTATTTTTATAATTTCAAGATTTTTTTTGACAGAAAGATAATGTCCTTCCGTCTGCCTATACATTGTATTACAAGAGGGGTCGAAAATTTCGGTTAATTTGGGGAAAATTGTTATCAATATTTTAATGTTAACATTTTATTTTTATATTAATCAATAATCAAATAGAACGCAATTTGAAATTTATAAATTGTTCTTGAGGGAATTCTGATGTCTGTCCTTCTTTCCTTTTCGCAATTGGGTAAAAGGGGTCAAAAATTCCGCTTAATTTAGGGAAAAGTGATATCAATATTTTAATGGTTACGAGTTATTTTTTATTTTATAAGTAAGAAAGAAAAAATAATTTTTAGATTTTTTTGTGACAAAGCGGGGGTCTCCAAATTTACGCTTAATTAAGAAAAGAGTTCAACATTTTTATATTAACTTATGTTTTTATATTGATCAAAAAACATTTTAATATTAACTTTTGTTTTTACATTGATTAAAATATAAAAAAATAATCTCTGATATATATGTATTTTTTTTTGAGAGAGATTCCTAATGCATGCCCGCCCCACTTTGAGATCGAAAATGTTTATTAATTTATGGGAATACAATATTAATATTAATTCAAGGTGTTCACGCCAGTGAACAAACATGCCCAACCCTGACGTTCTTATTAACGCCCCCAACAGCAGCCACATTCACCCCAACTTTTTGTGAATTGATCGGCAAAAATCATTAATAAGAAGATCAATATCCCTACCCGAACAGCCCAGTATATTTAAAAATATAATTTAATTATTAATAAATAAAAAAATAACTATCAAGTTATTCTACTTTCACCCTATAACTCTTCTTTTCACAGGGAAAGCTGATATCATTTTTTTATTTCTTTTATTAAAAAAATCCGTCAGTCTATGCATTGGGTCGAAAATGACGGTCAATTTAGGAATAGGTGATATTATTATTTTTAAATGTTAATATTTTGTTTTTATATTGATCAATAAGAAAATATGAATTTTTGAAATTTAAATGTTTTTTGAAAGATTTTAATGTCAGTCCATCCCACATTAAGGTAAAAGGGATCGAAAGAGGCACTAAATCACGTTATATTTATTTGTTCTAAAGTAAAAAAATATATTTTTAGAAATCTATTTAATTATTTTTTGAGAAAGGTAAAGTCCGTCCTTCCGTCTATACATTGGAGTTGTATAAGTCAAAAATTATACTTAATTTAAGGAAGGGCTTTAATGAACACAGGAAAGGATTTAATGAACACATTTTAAATTTCTATTTATTAGCAAATAAAAACAGTGTTGCCATTTTAGCATTTTGGTTTAAAATTTTCAGTATAAGTTTATAAATTGTGAGTTTTCAAATAATTTGAAAAAAAAATTTGACAAAGCTATATACAATAACAACGTATCCTTTATCAATTATTTTAATTGCTATTATTTTATAATTTTGTCTATTTCTCGGTTATATTATCAAAAGTTAATTTAAAATTCTTCATTTTTTTTTTATTTTAAAAAATTTGAATACTTGGTTTTAAGTGAGATGAAACGATAAATAATACCCGTTTTAATGGGTTAATATTAATTGAAATTTACTCTCTTGACGTTATTTACAATACATTAAATTCATTTTAATCAATTAAATTTCAATTGAAAATAAAATACAATTTTTGAATCTATTTTTAAAATAACCTTGAAAACAAAGGTAACATTTTATAAACAACATTTACGCATTTTCTTTTCATCTTTTCTTTTTCTTTTTTTTAAGAAAAACCTCCCCCCTAAAGAGATTTTAAACCAATAAGTCTATAGGATTTTTTTTATAAAGTAAGAAAAAAAATGCGCAAAAAATACAACAATTTTCATTGCATCATTAGAAATGACAAATTCTTAGAAAACTTTGTGTTTTATTTATTTTTTTGTCTAAATTTCAGTCATAGTAAATAAAACGGACAGACAAATCCATTGATTAATTTATTAACGTAATAAAAAGCACATCATCACCATTTGTATATATGTGTTTTTTTTTAAGTGGCGGGGTTTTTTTACTTATGGTTCTTTTGTTCATTTAGTAAAAAATAAATACCTTCACGGTCAGCCATAAGTTCCCTCAAACGTGATCGTATTTTACGACGTTCTTCGTAAGTTCTAGCCTGTTCCAACTGAAATGATAAAAAAGAAAATTTTTATTAAACAAAAAAAAAAAATTTAGAGTGAAAATAAATTTATAATGATAGTTATAGATACTAATGGTTATCTATTAGAGTTAGATATTATCGAGAGGAGTACAGGAGACTTATCAATAAAGCCAAAAAGAGAGACTTGATTGATCTGTAATTAAAACCACAAATAGAGAATCGATTTGTATTTAATAAAATATATGATTTATATTCGAGTGCATATAACAAAGATTGTACTTTAATATCAGTCACGAATGATGTTCAGAAAAACAATCGATGGATCATAAATAAGAGACTTGATGGTAGATCAATATATGACACAATTGATCTTCTATTGAAGCTAAAAGTATAGACTTGATGGTAGATCAATATATGACACAATTGATCTTCTATTGAAGCTAAAAATATAGAAACGATTGATAGTTGATAGGTGCCGAAAATAATGTTCAATAGGAGAATCAATTGATTTTCAATGAGAGACATGATTGATGCTCCAAAGAAAATGAGATTGATCTTTTCTTGAAGCTAAAAATATAGCAACGAATGATGGTTAATAGAGCGATCCATTGATCTTAAAGTTGAGACTTAATTGAAACATGATTGATATTTAATTGAAGCTAATATTTAAAAAATCGACTGTTGATCAGTAGGAAACTAGATAAATGTTTAATTAAAGACTGGATTGATCTGCAATATAATTATATTGAAAAATAAGGAAACACGCTTATTTTTCAATTGAAGTCAGGCATAGATTTCAATACACGGCTTCAATTGAGTCCCAAGAAATCCACAATAAATATACAATTGAGGACTAAATTTATCTACAACAAAATTTACTAATATAGTCACGTGAAAGGTGCAAAAGCAGACACTGTTGATGATCATTCTTTGACCTAATTGATATCAAATTGACACAGTTTTGGTATAAATTTTTTAAACTGCATTATTTGCCTGGTTGATCAATCGGTCGTATGTTTCCTATTATTTATAGTAATAAATAAACAATGAGACCACAATCGTATTAAATTTCCTCTTTGGTGTTCAAGAAAATACACAATTTATCTTTAATAGATCGACTTTTGAAGCTTAACAGTGGATACGATTGATGTGCAATAAGAGCTGCTTCTGCTATATAAAAAGAGATATAATATGTTTTCCAAAGAAGTCATGATTAATTCTAAATGGGAGCCATGATTAATACTGCAAATATGGAAACAATTGTTTAATAGAATACTCAGTCGATCGTGAATTAAAACTGAGATTTTTGCGAAATTAAGATGACATTTTGGATGAGAAAAGTATTGAAAAAATATCCGGGACTACTAATAAAACTTTTTGTATAGCATTGAATAGTTATAGTTGCGCTGTGTGTGTTCATGTTGTGTGTGTAATAAGAACGAATACTCTTCGCTCCCTGTGAGCTATGGATGTCGATCAGTGCTGTAAAGGAACACACAACTAGAGATTCAGACGAACTAAATTCTATTTTCATTGAGTGTAACACAGAAAATTTCAATTTGAACATCTTGGCTTTTGTACTAGATTCTGCGATGCATTATAGAATACGAGGGGCAACAGTGTAATTTAACCCGAAAATGCAAAAGACCACAGACTTGTTTCTACATAATGCACTTATAAATCTGGAGGTTTATTATTATTATAGATGCATTTGATGAAAGAGAATGAATTCAAAAGAGATATCAATGAGTTGCCAACTATTTAGGGACAGAATCCCTATTTCCATTTTAGATCTTAGCTGAAGGAGCAAATATATAATATCTCACCTTTAATGAAATCTTGAAGTGAATGAATTGATTTTTCTACTCTATAATAAATACACAAAAATAGTCTCGATATTAAGCTACTTATCAGAGAAAATATTCTTCTTATATTTGGAATCTGCAGTTAATATAAACTAGTTCAAACTTAACGTCCTGGGATTTGTTTTTAACAAAAAATATTTCAGAATTTATGAAAACCAAAGAGAATATTTTTAGTTTCATAAAGTGTCATAATTTTAAGGTAATTTCATTCCAAAATAAGTTACTTCGTTATATATACGAAAAATTACGTAGATATAACGAACAAATTAATTAAATATTTACTAAAATTAATTATTGATTAAAAAAATCCACCTTAAAGTTAATTTTGAATGAATTATAATTAAATATTTTCTTTGAATTATTTAATACTTTTTTTTTTTGCCATAAAGTTTAACTTACCAACTCTTTTAAAATTTCTTCGTCCCAAATCTCCTCTATAGCACAAGTTGTATAAGTAACTGGTGTAGAAGAGCTTCCAGATTTAATCGTTTTCGTTATACGTGTAGTTTTTACCTTAAATTGTAAAAGAATAAAAATAAATTTAAATAAAATTCTTAATTTAGCAAATAAATTAAAAATAATTGTATAATAAATAATAATTAAATTAAAAATATAAATCCTAACAAATTAATATAAAATATTTAATAGTTGTAATTAAATTTATAATTTTTCAAAAAAAAAAGAAAAACAACAAAAACAATTTTCTTGTAAATTGTTTAAATTTTGATTGTCATTACGATTAATTGCTGATTTTAAAAATACATTGAATTTTTTAGTTTTTTTTTTTAACAAAAAAAAGTGACGTAAAATTTCTCTTGTCTTTTCTTTTGAACACTTTGTGTAAGTGTCATTTGTTGTTGGCGTTGTAGTTGTCGGAGGAGGAAGTTAATTGTGGCTGCCAAATGTTCAAATGTTAAACACATTAAAATCTACTACAACAAGAAAAATTCTCAATTGTATTCTTATTATGTATAGTGTGAAAGAAACATTATTTAATAAGGTGTTCTTTCGTTTATACAATTGGCACTGATTTGACGGTGCCACATTTAAAGAAATAAATCATCGTGTCAGAATTAGTTTTTAATTTTAAACGTCGTAAACAAAATGATTAATGCTTGTAAATGTGAAAAAAAAAGTTTACACTATGAACATATTGTTTTTTGCATATTCCAAATTTTAAAAGATAATGTCATTGTTATTTATTATTAAGAAAATATTTATTAAAACTTGTTTGTTTTATTTAGTATAAAAGATAAATATATTTAATTGTAATTATATTACAGCTATCTTATGTGATATAAAAAATTATATTTCAACAAACTTGCTATATATGAAGGCAGAGATTTCATGCTCTATGTATATAATATGCCAATAAAATTATGATAATTATGATATAATATGTTTAGTAAATTTTTGTAAAATAAAATTTATTTTCGAAATTAAATTCGAATTTTCGAAATTACTTAGAAGTTTTGAAAAATGAAAGATTTCATTACAAAATATTTTTATTTAAGGGAAATTAATAGCTTTTGTTGAAATTTGTTAAGTTCGAATTTTCGAAATCGCATAAAAGTGTTAAAAAATTAAGAATATACACAGAAACTTTACTCAATTATAAAATATAATTTCATTTCATTGAATTTTAATAATTGCAGTAAAAAATTTCAATTTCGAAATTAAGTTCGAATTTAAGAAATTGCTTAAAAAATTTTAAAACTTAAAATTTGTATAAAAAATTGAATTTCAATAAGAATTTTTTATTGAAATTTATAAAATTTTTAAATTAAAATCCATTTTTGAAATTAAGTTCGAATTTTTAAAATTTGCTTAGAAGTGTTTTAAAATTAAAGATTTCATTAAAAATTTCTTTTATCTAAGGGAATTAATAACTCTTAATAAAATTTAGTGATTTTTTTACCAAAAAATATTTTTGAATTTCAGTTCGAATTTTCAAAATTGTTTAAAACTGAAAGTTTGTATAAGAAAATGAATTTCAATAAAATTAAAAGCCATTTCTATTGATTTTTTTAAATTTTTAGAATAAAATCTATATTTGAAATTAAGTTAGAATTTTCGAAATTGCTTAGAATTAAAAAAAATGAATTTCCTCAAATATTTATTTTAGAAAAAAGAAAATTAATAGTTTTTATTGAAATTTATTATATTTTTACCAAAATCTAGTTTTGAAAATTAGTTCGAATTTTCGAAATTTTTCACCAGTATACGTTTTCGAAATTAAATTCCAATTTCCGAAATTGTTTAGAAATTTTAAATATATTAAACATTTCTTCAAATATTTTTTTATTGAAGGAAATTAATATTATTATTGAAATTTATTAAATTTTTACCAAAATCTAGTTTTGAAAATTAATTCGAATTTTCGAAATTTCTCAGAAATTTTCAAAAACTGAAAAAAATTTATTGGTATTTTTTTTACTTAAGGTAAATTAATAAGTATCATTAAAATTTGCTAAATTTTTCACCAGTATACGTTTTCGAAATTAAATTCGAATTTTCGAAATTGCTTAGAAATTTAAAAAAAAAAAAAAAAAAAATCAAATATTTCTTTTATTGTTATTTGGCCATTCGTGTCTTAATATTATAAAATAATTATACGAAAGGAAATTTACAGTTTTTATCGAAATTTATTACATTTTCACCAAAATCTAGTTTTGAAAATTCGTTCGAATTTTCGAAATTTTGTAAAAATGTTTAAAAATTAAAAATTAATAATTTATTTATATTAATAATTTTATTAATATCCAACCTAAATCCGTTTTAAATTTTCAAAAATGAAAACATTTTATTAGAAATTTCTATATTTAAAGAAAAATTATAATTGTAATTACAATTTGCAAAATTTTTCATTAAAAATTTATTTTTCAAATTAAGTTCGAATTTTCAAAATTGCTTAGAAATTTTTAAAAATTAAAAATGTCAACAAATACTTTCTTTATTTGAGGATAATAAATAATTTTTGTTGAAATTTATTACATTTTCACCAAAATCAATTTTTTAAATTTAGTTCGAATTTTCGAAATTGCTTAGAAAATTTTCGAAATTTAAAATTTTTATTGAAAATTTCTTTATTTAAGATAAATTTGTTATTAAAATTTACTATACTTTTCGCTAATATTAATTTTTGAAATTAAGTTCGAATTTTCGAATTTCAAAAATTAAATTAAGTTTTTTTTTGTTTAAGGTAAATCTCTAATTATCATTTAAATTAGCTAATTTTTTTTTTAAATGGTTTATCAAAATTAATTTCTGTAGCTTAGTTCAAAATTTCGCAAGGCTTGGAAAATTTTCGAATATTAAAATTTTTATTGAAAATTTCTTTATTTAAAGTATAAATTAGTATTTGTCATTAAAATTTGCTAAATTTTTTATTAAAATTAATTTTTGAAATTAAGTTCGAATTTTCGAATTTGTTAACAAATTAAAAATTGAATTATTTTTTTTTTTTAAGGTAAATTACTAATTAATTAATAAAAATTAATTTCTTAAGCTTAGTTCGAATTATCGAAATTGTTTGAAGTTATTTTAAAATTAAGGACATTATCAGAAATTTCATTTAATTGCAATTTTTAAGTAAATTTTGCTGATATATTATGATATTTTGATGCAAAATCAAATTTCAAAATTGCTTAAAAATTAAAGATTTTATTGAAGAAAAAAATTAATTAAATCGAATTTAGTAAATTTCAGCAAAAAATCCTTTTTTGAAATTAACATCGAATTTTCGAAATTACTTAATAATATAAAAAAAAAAATAAAATAAAAAAAACAAATATTTTAAAAAATACTAATATAGTAGAAACTTATAAAATTTTGGGATAAAATTCAGCTTCGAAAATTAGTTCGAATTTTCAAAAAGAAAAATTAAAATTACCCAGGAAAAAAATTAGAACATGTTCCAAAATCATTAATTCTAGAAATGGTGTAAACAAAATCACTTAAGATTCCTTTATAACATCCTCAGAACTAGTGGTATCACAACCAGTTCCGACACCATTGGAGTAGGATCTATCGTTTCAAATCATGTTTTAAGGAACTAGTGTTTAAGACCTAATTCTGTATGCCTTTTACATCATTTCTCCCAGCAAAAACTTCGCCTACTAAGTAACGTGTTTTGTAACCGAAAACAATATGAACAACGTCTTCCTTTTTTGGTGCTATAACTGATGAATTTTGTTCGCGATGTCCTAAATTTCACCAGTTTTTTTTTTTTTGGGTACCAAAACAACTTTTTAAGATGCTGACTTTTTTATGCACAAAAGAAAAAACCATTGTCTCGGTTGAGATTTGAACCCACGTATACTGTTTATGTTTGTTAGTCTGCCGTCTTACTAGTCACACCATAGTCGACATACATTTTTATGTGGCAAAAACTGGTTTTCATAAAGGGAAATAAAATAACGTTTGCCTCAATTGGGAGTTGAACCTTCAATAAATTTATGTACATATATTATTTTAGGCGCTTTAGACAACTGAGCCACGTAAAATCCAAATTACTTTCATATTTACTAAAA
>MINK01187810.1:15084-32157 GCA_001735545.1 Phormia regina
ATATTATAAATTTTTTAAAGTTTTTATTTTGTTTTTTAGAAAATTCTTAAATAATTTTACAAAATTTAAAAAGCTTTTCGTGGAAGTTATTAAAAAACTTTGTGATTTTTAAAAATTTAAAAAAATTTGAACAACTGAGATAACATTTCAAAAAATTTAAAAGCTTTTAAAGGAAAAATAAGGTTTAATGTGAAGAATTTTTAAAGCATTTTATTTTTTTCGGAAAATCTTTAAAAATAATAATTATTTCAAAAATTAAAGATTATGAAAATTATTAAAAGCTTCAGAATTTTTAAACTTTAAATATATTAAAAAACTTTTTTTTTTTATTTTAAAAGCTTTTCTCAGTATAGTATTCTAATTTTTTCAGAATGTATTTAAAAACTTATCAGAAATTACAGAAGCTTTATCAAAATTAATAAAAATCTTTGTAATTTTTAATATTTGATGGAAAACGGAAGACATTTTTTAGAAATGTAAAGAGTTTTTCTTAAAGCAGTTTAATTTTTTTATAATCTTTAAAAGCTTAAAAAATTCAAAATGTTTTCCAGTTAAAGTTTTTTTGTAAAAGCTTTTAAAAGCTTTGGGTATTAAAAAAACTTTAAAAACCTTAAAAATGATTGTCAAGCCAGATAATTTTGTTCTTAAATAAATCTTAATTTGTTTTACTATTAAAAGCTCTATTTTTTTCTATAAACAGAAAAAGCTTTTCATAAAACTTTTTACAATATAAATGTGCTTTTAAGTCTTTACATTCTACTGAATAATTAAATCAACAAAATTATTAAATATAGTATAAAAATATCCTTAAAGAGCTTTTGTGCTTTTATAGACTTTCAAAATTTTTGATCAAATTTAAAGAATTTCTCTTTAAATATGTCAATAAAATAACAACAATAAGATTTCAGGTGCGGCAATAATTGATATCTAAAAGCTTTGGTATTAAATAAAGTTTTTATGAGAAAAAGCTTAATTAAAAGTCCAGTCGATTTATTAAAATATTTTGTGTGTGTGTGTTTTTTTTTAAATTTTTTAAATATAAATGCTGGACTTTATTCTATGGATTCTTAAAAAAAAATGGTTTCTCCTTTCACAACAGTTTGTGAATCTCTGTCTATCTTTTTTCCTTTATATCTTTTTTCCTCTATAAACAACCTCACCAAACAACAATCAATTTATTGTGATGATGATGATTCATTTGAAAATTTCTTTACATTCCTCACAAATCTCTCAGCTTGTGGCAAGAAAGGGCTCTTCTTCTTTTCCTTCATACAAATAAAATGAATCATTTTCAAAAAACTTCTCTACACAACTAACAAATATTTTTCATTTGTATAATAAGAAATTCCCAAACAAGTTTATTGACACTTACCTTTCTTCAATGGTGGTAGGCAATTGACTTCTAGCTCTCATCATACTCAGGAAATGTTTACCATGTGAGGCATGTCCTCCACTTTGTTGCAAACCAATGCCACTACTTCCCTCTGACAAATAACCATTATCGATATCATGAAACCGTGGTGAGCCCTGTAAAGGTGACTGATGACCCATACGTGAGTTACTAAATCTCAAAGAGTCACCATCACTACAATAACCCTGATTAAGGTCATTTTCACAAAAATCGGCTACATAGTTATGAGTGCCCCGTGAACCTCTAGTGGGGAGAGTAACATGTGAATTGTATCCTCTGAGAAGAGGACGCATAGGTTGTACACTGACGGGTTTATCTTCTTCATAAATGGTGCCCACAATTTTCGAGGGTATGGTATGGAATTTATTTGCTGCTGAATTATTGAGACCCGATGGTGGTTGTGTGGTGGGTGTTACCGGTTGGGAATGTGTGGCTGGTGATGTAAGACTTCGAAGAGGAGAATGTTGTTGTGGTTGTAATACTCCAGGACCAGAATTATATTCTAATTTCCTAACCGAAGAAGGTGTACCCAAGCCGGTCTTAGGAGGTGGTAATCTACTGTAAGTAGGTTCTTGTAGGGGTGAAGAATGTTGTTGTTGTTGTTGGGTATTGGCATAATAAGGGGATTTATGTTGTGTTTCAGCCATCATTGTGACAGGCTTAACGATATGTGTGGGTGGTTGTTGTTGTGGTATGTTATTTGCAGTAGCTGCATGTTGCGATATGTTGTGCTGTTGTTGTTGTTGATGTTGCTGTTGTGCGTTTGATATGTCACTTTTTTCTCTTTTCATGATGATGTCTTGTGTTGAATTGGAATTTGATAAACGAGTTTTATTGTCCGTGGCCGTTTGTAGTTTACTGGTACCTTTTATGGCCGCTATAGGTTTGGGTAGGGCAGTACCATTGGGACTATTCAAAGACTTAGTAGGAGGCATTATCAATGAAGTCTTAGACTCTGATTTATTATTTAATGATGTTCTACTAGAAGTCTTAGATTTATCATTACTCATTCCTGTTCGCGACAAAGAATTTTTACTTCTATTTAAAGTCGAAGATCTACTCTCCATTCCTGTTTCTTCTTTATGCAAAGATCTAGCTGGACTCTTTTCTTTTTTATCTAATTTCGTGGCACTTTTCACCTGCTCCTTTTTACTTTGTTGTTTTAATAAATTCGTTTGTTTTCCTTTTGCATCCGCACGATTTTTATTGGCGGATGTTAACGAAACAGTAGGTGGTTTGATTTGCGATATATGACCATCATTTAGACTGAGACTGGAGTCGGATCTTTCTGAGCGTGCCGATGAGAAGCCAGATGAAGATGAGGTTCTTTTTGATTGCATTTGATTTTTGTTGGTTTGATTTAAGGTGGTTTGTTGCTGTTGTTGTTGCTGCTGGTGCTGAGAAGATTTCTCTTTATTGAACAGTTTAAGTTTATCCAACATGGAGTGTTTTTGTTGGCCATTAACGGTGGGTGAGATAGTGGTTCCGGGAGCGGGTATACCCGACTTAATGCTGGGTGGTCGAAGTCCATTATTATTGCCACTTTTAAGACTTTGTACACTATGATTACTGGAGGGTGGACTGTTGGGACGGCTGCTGTTGAAATCGCTGCCACTTTTGCCTAAGCCGGGGATGGCTGGTAGGAAGGAAGAGAAAGAGAGATTTTATTATTGAAGATAAACTTTTTGTATAAACTAAATTGAAGTGAAACCGATTTAGAGCATAAACATAATTGGTTTAAAACTAAATTAGCACTAAAATAGAATTCATTTGGGACCGAACATGAACTGAAATGGAACTGAACTAAAACTAATTTTGAGTTGAACTGAATTTGATCCGAACTAAAACTGAAAAGCAACTGGACTAGGAGTGAACTAGAACTAAAGTAGAACTAATTTTGAATTGAACTGGAACTTAACTAGACTTAAATTAGAACTGAAATTGAATCGAATTAAAACAGAAATGGTATTGGACCAGAAGTAAACTGGAAATTAAATAGCATTGATTTAGGACTAAACTAGAACCAAACAAGAATTAATCTAGAACTGAAACATTACTGAACTAGAACTCAATTAGAATTGAATTAGAACGGAACTCAACCAGATGAACTAAAAATTTTCTTTAACTTAACTAGAACTAAACCGAAATGAATTACAACTGAAATAGGACTAAAGTAAAACAGAAGTAGAAAAGAACTAGAACTAAACTAGAACTGATCTAGAACTGAACTAAAACTTAACGCGAACAGAAACAGATCTAAATTAAAACAGAACTAAATTAAAACAGAATTAGAAATGAACTGGAACTGAACTAAAACTGATCTAAAACTCATCTACAACTAAAACGGAAATGAATTACAACTGAAATAAGACTAAACTAGAACAGAACTGAAACTGATCTACAACTAAACTAGAACTGATCCAAAACTGAACTACAACTGAATAAGAACTAAACGAGAAATGAACTAGAAGTGAAAAAAATTTAATTCGGAATTAATTCCTTTAATTCCCACTTAATCTCTTTTCGCTTAACAACGGCTTTTTGTTTTTACACTTTTTGTTCATATTCTTAAATACAACTTAATTAATGTTCCTTTACACACGTGCGCCTGCCTACACAGTTTAACATTTGTTCATGAACCATGAGCTGTTAAAAAAATATATATTTTTTTCCATTTCATAAAAATTGTTTTTCATGTTGTAATAAATAAAATTCGCAGTTTGATTTAGCATTAAATGCAATTAATTATGTTTTGTGATATGTTGAAAGTTGTACTTAAGAAAAACAACAACAACAAAAACAATAAGAAAATAAGGAAACAAGGAAGAAACAGACAATCAGACAGATAACATGTGGCAGACAAAACAACACAAATTTAGTAACGAAGAAAACAATTTTTGGTTTATTTTTTTTACAAAGAAATTAAAGGAAAACTTGAAATAACAGCAGCATAAAATCAAAATATATTTTTTTCATAAATTCTAGGAAAATTACAAAATTCCTTTTTGCAAATCCAAAAGATATTTTTTTATGCGAATTTATGGAGGTTTTTATTTCTATTTATAATACGAAATCAGATTCTTTTATTTTAAAAAGCTTTTTATAAAAAAATGTTATTTGTCTCTCTCCTCTATGAGATGTCATCTATAAAATCATTTTGATGTTTTTTGGTTAATTCAAGTCTTTTTCTAAATTTAACCCCTTTGAACATAAATTGAAACATCATCACCTCATCCTTATTAGAACAAAAAAAAGTCACCATTAACAACCCTTAAAATTTGTTTATGATGAAATCTCGGTCAGTTTGGGATTTTGTTTTTTTTTATAGAATTGTTGACAAATCTCCCTGGATTTGTTTAAGCTAAAAATATTCTTTTAAAACATGATGTCATAGACTTGTGTTTATCAACTCTTTAGGGAGATTTTATGGCTTCATTAAGACCAGACCATAGGTATGAGAGTTTTATTTATAAATAACAAATATTTCTATTTTAAATAAAAGCTTTTTTTAAAGCTTTTAATTAAGGTGATAACTTACATGGTGTATGATTTGGTGTGGGCGGTAGAGGTCTTACTTTATCCGGAGGACAACGTCTTTGTACCATAACCGTTGCCGGTAATGGTATGGCAGTGCCATTGGCTTTGGTATAAGCTTGTGGTATTTGTCTGTAAAGAAAAAAGAATAAAGAACACATTACAAATTAATAATGATTTACAATTATTTATGTTAATTTTTAAGCTTTTTTATAAACTTAATATTGCAAAATACTTAATTTGTAATATTAAACAAATTGTTGTCTTTATGTTTAAATAATTTATACTTCCTTTTTTGTCATAAGATACGTTTAAGAGTTTAACTGAACGAATGAATGAACGAAGGCTTGGCTTTTATGAGTGTGTGAAAGCTATAAAATTTATAGCTTCATTAAAAAGGCATATAAAAGCATATAAATGTAATAAACATATACAATCAATGTTTTATTTTAAAGAAGTTTAATACGCTAACAAAGAAATATAATTATGTTAATTTATTTAATTTATGCGAATTTGTTTAGAAATCACAAATAAATGTTTGTGACAATTACAGACAAAGGGGATTTCTTTTTTAATAAATATTTAAAAATAGAAAAAAAACTGTCTGATTGAAAATTAATTTTATTGTAGGAAAATAAAAATTGAACTCAAAGTTCTGCAGAATTGATTCAGAATAATTGACATTAAACTTAACCAGAAGAAAACACGAAGAGATGTTGGACTTATTTAGCACAAAAATAGAACTGAATTGCAACTTATTTGGAACTGAAGTAGAAATGAATTATAACTGAACTAGAACTGAACTAGAAATGATCAAGAACTGACCTAGAACTGAACTAGAACTGAACTAGAAATGATCTAGAACTGACTTAAAACTGAACTAGAACTGAACTAGAAATGACCAAGAACTGAACTAGATCTGAACTGAACTAAAACTGAACTACAACAGAATTAGAACTAAACAGGAACTGAACTAGATAAAAACTAGAACTGAACTATAAATAAAATATAACTGATAGAACTGAACTAGAACTAAAATTGAACTGAACTAGAACTGAACTAGAACTGAACAAGAACTGAACTAGAAATGAATTAGAACTAAACTAGAACTGAACTTGAACTGCACAAGAACTGAACCAGAACAGAACTAGAATTGAACTAGATCTGAATTAGAACTAAACTAGAACTGAACTTGAACTGAACAAGAACAGACTATAACAGAACTGAACTATAACTGTTCTGAAATAGAACTGAACTGGATCTGAACTAGAACTGAACTACAGCTAAACTATAACTGAAATAGAACTGAATTAGAACTGAACTTGGACTGAACAAGAACTGAACTATAACGAATCCAGAACTGAACTAGAACTGAATTAGAACTAAACTAGAACTGAACTAGATGTGAACTAGAACTGATCTGAACTATGAATGAACTAGAACTGAATAGATCTGAACTAGAACTTGAACTGATCTGAACTATGAATGAACTAGAACTGAATAGATCTGAACTAGAAATGAACTAGAACAGAACTTGAACTGATCAAGAACTGAACTAGAACAGAACTATAACTGTTCTGAAATAGAACTGAACTACAGCTAAACTATAACTGAAATAGAACTGAATTAGAACTGAACTTGGACTGAAGAAGAACTGAACTATAACGAAACCAGAACTGAACTAGAATTGAACTAGAAATGACTAGAATTGAACTAAATATAAACTAGAACTTAACTATAACTAAACTAGTATTGAACTCAAATTAAACTAAATTGGAAACTAGAACTTAATTATAACTGAAGTAGAACTGAACTAAAACAGAACTAAAATTGAACTGAATTTTAAGTGCCATCGAACTGGGGCTAATTAAATGAAACTACAATAATTATTNANTTAAATATATTAAATATATTTAACTGCATTAACATTAGTTACCCAACAAAGTTACCNATCACGTCCTATAACAAGTCATTAACCTTTTTGTTGTTGTTACTATTATTGCTATTGTTGTCATTTGTTTTGCTGCTGTTTTATAGCCCAACAACAAGCTATTTCTATTCTAAACGCAAAATTCTATGAATTGTTGCAAAAACAAACCATACGACAAACAATATAAAACAAAAGTTGCACATTTCCGTGCTTTTGGCTTAAATTACTTTTGCCATAATATCTCTTTTATACTTTTGTAAATTTTATTTAATTTCTTTTTTTTTTTTTTTGTTTTTGTTGCACTTCCACATTTTAAAAAAAAAAATTATACATTTAAATAAATATGAAAATAAAAAACAAAATACAAATTTGTAAGAAAAATTTTCATTAAATGAGTCGGGAGATTTAAACAAGAGATGTTGCACTTTAAGTTAAAAGAAATACAAGAGTAGAAGGAGTAAAACAAGACCACAACTAAATCATTCATTCATCTCTCCACACCTTTATGACACTTGAGTTGTTGTATAAATAAAATATAGAATAAAGCAAACAGAAATGGAAGAAAATTTAATAGAAGATCTACAGTTTTAGAGATTATAGCTGTTGGTGAATCTCTTAAGGTTGCTGGTAGTAAGGTGCCAGATATTAAATTACTCTAAAGATTACATGGGGTGAGTAGAAAAGACAGTGGATTTGAGTGACCCTAAACAAATTTAGCAGAAGTCCGACATGTAATATAAATAGAAAAATGTTAAATGTATTGTCAGAACTGTAGGGCACATGAAGCTACTGTGTTGCATAGTTACAGCATTTTATTTACTATTTCCATAGAACATTGCTACAGCAGCACTCAGTTATTTAAAGTCAAGTCAAATAAACTTTGTGGTGGCTGCACTTTGAGTATGAGAACATGATGAAGATGACGTTGGCAAACAAGAGGAGCAAAAGCTCGTGAATAAGGGGGTAATGGTAACTTCTGTTTATGCCACACACATTGGCTTTTGTTTAATGTTTTATTTGCCACAACTTAAAGTTTAATTTCTAGCTACCATTTTTGGTTAACACTTTTATTTTTTCTTTCTTTGAACGTTTGAGTCCTCCAGGCGGCAGCCGTAGGGAGTTCAAGAAAAGGAGTCGTGGTTGTTGGTTTTGTTTAGTTTATTGTTTTCATCGCTATTTTTTATTTTATTTTATTTTTTTGTGTCTTTTGCCTTTATGCGTGTCAAAATGTGTAAACAGTTGACTGTCTGGTGGCAATTTAAGTACGAAAAATAAAGTCTCTGTATGACTATTTGTCAAGGTAACATCATCATGTTGGTAAATACAAATGAAACGCACTTTTCAAGTCATGAATTTTAATTAAAAATAACAGCAGCAGAAGCAGCAGTAGAGTACTTCAAATACCCACTCATTCTCAGATATGTAACCTCCTATGTTTCAAGATTAATAATAATAATAAATGCAAAGGATGAAAGAGTTATAAAAAGGAAATAAATTTAAAATTAAGAAGAAAATTTTTAATTTATTAAAACTTAAATAATAAAATATTTTATCAAATGTTTTTTATGAAGTATTTGAAGTAAAGCTTTAATAATTTTGAAAATAAAATTATATTTAGTGGTTTATGGCTGTATTTTATGAAAAAATATAAAGAAATTTCAAATTTTCTTATATTGAGAAATTTCCCTTTTTAGGGAAATTTTTATTTATTAAAGCAATTTTAAGAAAAATGTTAGAAGATGCCTTTTCTGATCATACAAAATAATTTAAAGATATAAAATCAAGTATAATATAAATTTTTGCAAAAAATTTTGATATTTTCAAAAAAAAAAAAATTAAATTTTTATTTAAAATTTTTAATTTTTATAAAATATTTTTCTTAAAAATTTGGTAATTTTGAAAATAAAATTTTATTTAATGTCTTAAGGTTGTTTTATATCAAATGATATAAAAAAATTTAAATTCTTTAATTTTGAGAAATTTCCCTTTTTAGGGAAATTTTTATTTATTAAGGAAATTTTAAGAAAATGGTGGGAAAAGGCTTTCCTGACAATAAAAAACTGTAATATCAACTTTATTATCTATCTTTGTAAAAAAATGTTGGTGATTTTATAAAATTTTAAAAATTTTCTTTAAATTTTCGTTTTTTTTTAATATTTTGCCTTTAAATAGAATAATTTTGAAAATAAAATTATTTTTAGTTTCTTATAACTGCAGTTTATCGAAAAATATAAAATGTTTTCAAAATTCCTCGTTTTAAGAAATTTCCCTTTTAGGGAAATTTTTATTTATTTTTTTTTAAATAATGGAAAATATCTGTTTTAGCAATAGATCATAAATATTAGTCAAATTTTTAGCTTAAAAAAACAAAAATGTTTAAANTTACAAAAAAAAAAAAAAAANAAAAAAAAAAAAAAAAAATTGAAAAAGTTTAAAAATGANTTTTTTNNAAAAATTTGTTCCCAAAAGCGGGGTAATTATTAAACTTGTATTTATGGGTTATATTCCATTGTAAAATATGCAAATTTAATAAATTTTTAAATTTTGAGAAATTTCCCGTTTTTGGGATATTTTTATTTTTTGAGGGAAATTTATGAAAAATTTTGGAAAACACTTGGCCTAATAATAGACAATAAATTCAAGTAGAATTTTAACTTAAAAAAATCATGTTAATAAAAACTTTTAATAATTGTTAAAAAAAAATATATATATTTTTTTTTAAATTTCTTAATTAAAAAAAAAATTGAATTTTTATTAAAAATTTAGAATTTTTATAAAAATGTAAAATTTTTATAAAAATGTAAAATTGTAAAAATGTAATTTTTAAAATAAAATATTTTATTTTTGTTGGTATTTTATTGAAAATTATAAAAATTTGGTTAATTTCGTCATTTAAAAAAAATTCCCTTTTGGGAAATTTTTAGTTTTTGAGAACAGTTCAAAGAAAAATGCATCTGCTAGCTTACATTTAGAAATTTTACTAAAATTTTTAAAAAATTTAGGAAAATTTTTAAAAAATTTTATTGAAAAAAGTTTAATTTTTGGAAAAATTTTAACAAAAAATGAGGTAGTTTTTTTTTTTTAAATAAGTTGATTTGCTGGTTTTTTTTATATTTTATAAAAAAAATAAATATAAATAAAAATTTCTCATTTTGAGAAATTTCCCTTTTTAGGGATATTTTTAGTTTTTGGGGAAATTTTGAGAAAAAAGTTAAAAAGTGTGTTTTCTANCAGTANATNTACTGCTAAATTTAAATAAAATTCTAATTTTAGGTTATTATTAAAAAAATAATAATTAAATTTAAAAAATTTCTCAAAACTTTTTTTTAAAATATTTTAAATTTTTTGGAAAATTTTAAACAGAAAGTGGGGTAATTTTTAAAATTTGACTTGAGTTAGAGTTTTTTGTTTGTATTTTTTGCAAATTTATAAAAAATTTATAAATTACTTAATTTTGAGAAATTTCCCTTTTTAAAGAAATTTTTAGTTTTTGAGGAAATTTTGAGAAAAAAGTGTGTTTTCTGGCAATAATTATAGTAAATTTAAGTAAAATTTTAATATTAGATTATCATTAAAAAAATGAAATTTTTTAAAATTTTTTTTTGAAAATATTTTAATTTTTTGTAAAAATTTTAACAGAAAGTGGGGTAATTTTTGAAACTTGACTTGATTTAGATTTTTTCGTTTATATTTTATGCAAATTTATAAAAAATTTATAAATTAGCTAATTTTGAGAAATTTCCCTTTTTAGGGAAATTTTTAGTTTTTGAGGAAATTTTGAGAAAAAAGTTAAAAAAGTGCGTTTTTTAGCAGTAAGTAAATTTAAGTATAATTTTAATTTTATATTATCATTAAAAAAATAATTAAATTTGTGAAATTTCTTAAAACTTTTTTTAAAAATATTTTAATTTTTTTCGAAAATTTTTAACAGAAAGTGGGGTAATTTTTGAAATTTGACTTGATTTAGAGTTTTTCGTTTGTATTTTATGCAAAATTATAAAAAATTTATAAATTAGCTAATTTTGAAAAATTTCCCTTTTTAGGGAAATTTTTATTTTTAAAGAAAATTTTATAAAAAAATAGAAAATTATTATTTCAATTGTAAAAAATTATTTTTATGTAAAACATTAGTTTGGAAAGGTAATCAAATTAAAAAAATTATTAAAAAAATAATAATTCCGGATTTTTTAACATTTTTATTAAAAATATTATATTTTTTTTATAATTACAATTTTATTTCATATTTTTATATTGATTTTTTATTAAAAACTATTAAAATTGTTCCAATTGCCTCATTTTAAGAAATTTCCCTTTTTGGGGAATTTTTTTTAGTTCAGCATTTTTTAACATTTTTATTAAAAATATGATATTTTTTATCTATATAATTAATAGACAAACACATTTTTCGTAATCCCTTTTACGGTCACACTAAACCACCGATTTTAATAAAATATATACCACTATAAAGATATTTTCTCATAGATGTGCAGAATGTAGAATTTATTAAAATCCGTTAAGTATTTAAGAAGTTATAAGCGGTAAAAATTACTACTAATTTTTTGGAAGTTTTCATTATTTTATTTCAAACTTATATGGGCAGCGAAGCGCCCCAGGTGTACTCTCGTAATTATAATTTTATAAAACTAAAAAAAAAAAATATTTTATTAAAAACTATTAAAATTTTTCAAAATTTTCTTATTTTGAGAAATTTCCCTTTTAGGGAATTTTTTAAATATTGAGGTAGTTTAATGAAAATGAAATGGAAATTATTTTTCATATTCCAAATAATAGTTTTTATATAAATTTCTTTATTTTTTTTAAATGTTTTTCTATTTTATTTTTTATTTTCATTTCATTTTTAATTTCGCTTCAGTTTTTTTTTTTAATTTTATTTTTAATTGATTTTCTTTTAAGGACTCATCTGCTAGTTGTAGTGTCTAATTGTTTTATTCTCTTTGTTGGCAGCAGCTTTCAAAATTTGAAATAAATACAAAATTTCATTAAAATGAGAAAATTCAATCATCTTGTTTGTTGTTGTTTTTGTTGTTGTTTTCAAAAGTGTATTAAATTACTTAGTCAAATTGTAAAATTGTCTTGGATTTTATACAATGGTAGCAAATAATAAAGCAAAAAGCGAATAACATCAATTTGATTGTATTTAATTTCCCTTACTACAACAACAACAACAACACTTCAAGGAGCTTACTTTTACAAAAAGTCTCACAGATGTTAGAAGATAAATAAATATCCTTGTGAAATATGGTAACATTTGTTGCATGTCTTTATAGTTATCTAACGATATGAGTCTATGCTCTATAGCATTTACACAGACTCCTAGTATTTGTTAAAGAACATTGACCCTACAGTTCTAAAGAGTGAGCAAAAAACGAAAAAAAAAAAGCTTTTGTAGAGCTTTATTGATATGTTGTTTTAGGAGTTTTAAATTATTAATTATATTTTGTTAATGTTTTAATTTAAGGTTTCAAAGAGCTTTATTTTATAGCACTGTGGGGCATTAATAGTTAGAGAAAGTTAAACTTTTTGTTATGACTTTTTGTAAGTTTTTCTTTTTTTTCTGCATTGGCAAATAAAAAACTCCAACATTCTTTTAAGAATAAAAAGTAATTTTGAAATAAATATACAAAATAATAAAAAAATAAAAAATAACGCAGACATAACAACATGACTTTTTTTCACTCTCTCCTCTCTTTTTCTTTTTTTAACGCTGAAAACATTTGAAATAATATACTTTTGTTTTGTTAAGGATTTAATTTTCTTTAACAAGTTTTTCATTTCTTTCGATTTTAAAACAGCCCCTCTCCTTACCCTCTAAATATGAAAAAGAAAATTAAGCTATAAATTGTAAAAAAAAAAAAACAAAAACAGGATGCGGAAAAAGGAAAGGGAACTGTAAAGCTATTCCTTTTTTTATTTCTTTTAAATTGCATTGTTCAGTATGTATGTAACAAGCAATTAAAGAAGGTGGGGGGATGGAATATTTTTTAACTTTTGTGATGTTTTTATTTGTAGATAATTAAAAAGTTTCTTCTTTCTTTTTCTATAAATAAAAAAAAAACACAAGACAATCATGTTTGGTGTAATTTTTATCTTAAGCAGACTTACAGTCTCATTAAACAAATAAAAGAAAACTTTTCTTTCGTTTTGAAAAAAATAATAATTAAAAATTATAGAAACAACAAATAAAAAGTTTAATCAAGTGTAAAAATAATAAAAAATTTGTTAAGATTGTTATAGAAAAAAAAAAGAAAATGCCATAAATTTCCTTTTAAATTCTAAAAAAAAAGAAATCATATCAAATATTAAGCTCCACACCTACACATTTCTTTTCTTAGTTTTGGTCTTAAAGATCACGTTTCTTTTGCTAACAAAATTTCTCTTTAAAAACTAAATTATTTGATCTTCTACTTAGCTCCTCATAAGCATTAGTTGACTTTATGTTTAACCTAATAAATTTCTAGTTGAAGAAAAAAAAAATATATATTCACTTTAAAGCTGCTCTATAACTATCAATATATTTTTTTTTATTCATTCATGAAATGTAAATTAATTTAAAAGCAAAAAAGCTTCATAAAAAATAAGCTTAGTCACGGTTTTTTTTACAAACCAGACGCCTGTTAGGATGATCTTTCTTTATTAAGTTTACTTGTCCTCTAGCAAAAAACTTAAGTTTTGGAAAACTTCTTTTTCGTAGGTGTTGAATAAATGATTATTTATACTTTTTCTCATAAGTAGTTTGCAAAAAATCATATTTATAAACAAGTCTTTTTTTTTTCTCTGTCAATATATCTCCTTTGTGCTAAAAAAAATCTTAGACTGATTTTATTATTATTTTCCTTAAGCATATAAAATATTTATGATATTTTGAAGAAGTTTGTTGTTTGTTGATATTTCATACATAATTTACATGATATTGTAAGTTTTTTTTTTTTTTTTTTATAAAAGCGAAGAGGATTTTTATTTAAGTTATGGGTAACATTATCATCATCATTTAAAGTGGAAAGTTTCTCATATATTTTGCATATAAGTTTTTGAAGATAAACATAACAGTAGAGCTTTGATAAGCTGAATATAAAAGCTTTAATTTTGTAGATATTGCTTTAAAAAAAGCTATTAATTAAAAGCTTCATTTTTATTCTAACTAAAATTCTAAAAACGGTTAATAATTTAAGTTTCTTAACAAAGATTTTCATAAAAGCTCTATTTAAATTTTTTTTAAGTTCTTAAAAGAAGCTTTTTATGCTTTTAAAAGAAATTGACAAATAAAGCTTTTTCAAAAGTATAAAAAATTGCAAATAAAACTTTTTTAAATATTCAAAATAAATAAATAATATCTTTTAAAATTAAAAAGAAAAAAAAAAAAAAAAAACAAATTAAATTNNTCACGTTAAAAAATTTTTCACGTAAATTGTTTTTGTTTTTTTAAAAATTTGTATGTAAATTTTTACAAATAGCAATTTAAACGAATTTTGTTTAAACAAAAGCGAATAATTAAAAATTAAGTACTTTTAGAGTTTCAACTAAAAGCTTAAAAGCGAACAGTCGTATTCACAAAAAAATAATGTATGTTTGATAAAGGTTTACTAACTTTTTGTATGTAAACTCCCATAAGAAAAAAATAATAAACGTTTATCAAACATACATTATTTCTTGTGAATACGGCTGGAATTCTTTATTTAAGCTTATTTAAGCCAATTTAAAAATAAGTTTGATAATAATAAAAAATACTCTTTTTAAATTCTTAAAATAAGCTTTTAAAGGAAATTAAAAAAAAAAAATATATTATAGCTTTTTGAAAAGTATAAAAAATTACAAATATAACTTTTTTTAAATATTCAAAATAAATTAATATAATAAAGCTGTTTAAAATTATAAAAATGAAATTATTATTTTTAGAAATGTGATAGCTTTTAAATGAAATCTTTATTAGTTTTTTTATTAGTTTTGAAATTAAGCTTTATTTTTTCAATAATATTTCAAAGCTCAATTAAAAACAAAAATTTAAACAAATGTTGTTTAAACAAAAGCGAACAATTTAAAATTAAGTTCTTTTAAAGCTTTTAAGTGAAGCTTAAAGCTTATTTATCCAATTAAAATATATCTAATTTAAAAATAAGTTAGATAATAACGCTGTTGATAAAGCTTTAAATTAAAGCTCCTTTGAAAGGTTGAAAACAAAACTTTCTATATAAGCATAATATATTAATTTAACAAGTTTAAAAATCTTGAAGGATTTTGAAAGCTTTAACATAAAACCATCTGAAAGGCTACTAAATAAACCCCTTTTAAAAGCAAATACCTTTAATTTAAAACGTTTTAGCTATTTCTATAATTATTGAATAAATTTTGTTTTAAGTTAAAAATAAAGCTTTTAAAAAATAAAAGTTTTTTTATTTAAAAATAAAACTATTTTTAATGTTTAAAATAAAGTTTTTTTAATGTTTAAAAATAAAGCTCTTTTATAGTTTAAAAATAAACCTTTTTTAAAAAAACAAAGCTTTTTTAAAATTCTTAAAAAATAGTTTTTTTAATAGCTGAAAACAACTAAAATAAACATTTTCGATAGTTTTCTTAAACCCTAATTATCTAAAAATAATGCTTTAAAAAACTTTTAGTAAAGGCTTAATATAAAGCTTTTTTTAAAGCCTTTAAATAATGTTATTGAAAGTTTAAAAAAATATATTTTCAAGAATTTTAAAATTAAACTTTGGGAAATGTTTTAAATAAATGTATTTTGAAAGCTTTAATCTAAAAGCTTTATTTGGGTTTTACAAAAAAAATTTTGGAAATGCTTCCTTTTTCAAAAAAAAAAAAACAATTTCAAAATTTAAGAAAATTAGTTTCCGTTTGTAAACGAAATTGTTTTCCTTAAGCACTCCATAGACACATACTGCATAAGATACAGCGATAAGTATGTATTAGTAAAATTGAGAGATCTTTTCTATACGTGTGTCACATGCACAGAAAAGCTCTCTCAATTTTACTACTACATTCATATTGCCTGAGCTTATGCAGTATGTGTCTATGGGGTGGGGGTGCTTTAACATTGAGTTTTTAAATAACAATAATTATCAAAAGCTTTAGATCAATTTTATTCCTAAAATGCCACATTCATTAAAAGCTCCTGCTTTTTAAAATACAATACTTTTTAATAAAATTTTGTTTTAGGATTTTTAAAATATTATTAAATAAAGTTTAAAGGGCTTGAAAATATTTTTGCCAACGTTTCTTTAAGAGCTTTGCAAACAAATATTTATAAAGATCTTATTCAATATTTTTTCAAATGATTAAATAAATTTAAATAAATTTTAAAAATACTTAAAACTAAATTAAAATTTAAAAACTGCTTTTTGTTGTTTAAATTAAGGCTTTAATCAAGAATATTAAAATGTTATCAAAAATATATTAATTAGATCTCTTCAAAAGACTGAAAGCTTTTGATAAGTTTTTTTTAAATTTCATTATTTTATAAAAGCTTTTGAGCTTTTACTATATTTGAATTTATTATGAACGATTAAATTGAGTTTTAGCTAATTATGTAGACATTTAAATGAACGGAAGCTTTAACGTTTAAGAAATTCATCTTTCTCCTACACCACTGTCTGCTCTGAGCCGCCACCGTTTAATATTCCCTCCAGATGTAGTTGTTACTTATATTTTTGTTTATCATGTCACAGACATGTTGTTTATTTCATATTTTTTCTTTTTTTCTTGTGCACATTTTCAATACGTTAAAAGAAACAAAATATGTAGGAAAAAAACACAGAACTTCAATTGTGAATATTTAAATTTGTAATGCGACACGTTTCTCTAGAGCAAGTAATGGTAGTTAAAAGAAATTTATAAACATTTATATAAAAAAATAAAGCTTTTTTTTTTGCTTATACAATATCCTTTATGAACAACAAACAAAGTATTGTTTCTTAAAGAAAAATCATATTGTTTACATGTTAAGTTGAGAAAATGAAACGAAAAAAAAAACTGAACTAAATGGAAGCTTGAGTATGACATCTTAAGAAATATTTGTTTCTTATTTTTTTTATTTTCTTTTTTTTAACATTATTTACGAGTAAGAGTGGTATATTGTTAAGATACAATTCCATACAATAAATAATTTGCTATGTTTGACATAAAGTCACGATCTTTGTGAATAACTGTCGGTCCTTCTGTCTGTCTGTCT